>NW_019280457.1:12613-110786 GCF_000648695.1 Onthophagus taurus | reverse complement strand
ATTTTACATCTTTTATATCCCATACGTCCTATACTTAACATTAATAGTTTGGGAGATAATTAGGGTATTTTAAGAAATGCACACATATCATATTGATGCATAGTGTGCATAATAACTTGCAGATTGTTTAATGAAAACTATCCACATTAACCACATTCCGATGACAAAAGGTAAATTTAGAAGAATGGAAACAACATTTTTGCAATTTTGGATTAATCACATGTTTAACCGACTGGATGTTTAAAATTTTTGAAGCCAATTCTAATGACTCAATTCGAGGTGGGAATCAGTAGGTGTTCAGTGCAGAGGATCTTGAAGAAATATTAGTTCCACGAGTACAAGTTTTCGTTAGTGTAAGACCTTCATCCTCAAAATCCCGACAACCAACTGAACTTGTGTGAAATTCGCTATTAAGAGGATGAACACTTTTTGAAAAAAGTTATATGGACAATTTGGGCTTCCGTCAACCCGCATGCAATCCGAAAAACAAACTATGAGGTTAGGTTTAGTTTCAACGTTTTTGCCTTATGATGGAAGGCAGGTTCTCTTACGTCATTTATGACGGTGTTTGACGGCAGAACGTTACCTGAATTTTTACGTACTGTATAACTTCTCTTGGTACTTGATAAGAAGCTGTTAGTATTAACTAGATGGAGGTCCGGCTCATTGCACCCAAGAAATATCCTAGGAACTCACCTCTCAATGTTCGAAGACAGGTGGCTAAGACGGTTAGGACATGGAAGCACATGGACAGTCTCTTTCCTCAAGATGTACAAAGAGGCGGACGGCTACCATTTCAAACATTTATTGTAACTTGTTTCTAGCTTTTTATATGATATACATATATATCTTGGTCACACTATTAAAATTGTCAAAGAAAATCAACCAGCTGAAATAAAGTGATCGTTTGGAAATCTCAGTTTTATGCTGAAAAACAAAGAAATACCGAAACGCCTAAAATGAAAGGTGTATGACAACTGCATATTGCCGGTGACTTGAAATCATGGCTTTCACAAGGAAGGTTGCAGAAACTTAATGTAACCCAAAAAGAGATAAAACGAGCAAGCTGGAAGATTCGAAATAACGATTTCGCAGAATAATCCAAGTGACAGATGTTATGAGTCGAGTAGTAAGGATTAATTGGAATAACCTTTTAGAGACCACGAGAAGCTAGAAGAGGTGGATGGATGATGTGAAGGGTGTGGTGGGGAAAAAATGGATAAGAACAGCTAAAAGCAGAGTCTATGTCCAGCAGTGGATGAATACAGGCTGAGGAAAAAGAATCATAAAATAATTCATAACAACTACACCTAAACAGTTATATTTATTATATTTTTACCAGTTTTATTACCTAAATAGTGACATCCTCAGGAATTTTTCGTTGAAATTTTAAACATATAAAATGTAAAATCATGGTGATAAGATTTAATAAATAAAAAAAAATTAATTTATATTTTAAATCTTAATCTTTTTTCTTCGGTAGTACCTAAGTAGACGTTTATTATAAAAGAAAATTTATGATCCCTTCAATTCGAAAATATGTAAGTACTAAAAAATCCGGTAGTAATAAATCTCAAATCGTGAAGGGGGTCAGTTTTCTTGTCCCCTAGGTCCCCACGGGGTGGAACCGCGGACTACAAATTGAATTTATTGTAGCGTATAAATAACGAGTGCCGTCTTCAAAAGGATAGGAAGGTAACGGAAGAGCAGACGTCTGCCCTTTTTCTTTTTACCTTTTTTTTCCTTTCACTTTTTTTTCTTTCTGTTTGCGTCTGGATGCAAAAGATCCAGTGCGAACGCATTCAGCCAACCAAATACAAAAACGGATGCGTCGCGGTTGCATCTCGCTTTTCCCTCGGGATCAGAGGGCCGTTTCAATCATATTCAAAACCGATTAGCTGAAACTGGCCTACGGTTGAAGGCGAAGGGTTGGCAGCTACAAGAATCCTTGACGCGTAGCAACAGCTGACTGGGAATTTACCCTTCCTTTTTGACGATTTATATTTAGGTTTAAACGCGCCACGTCTTGAAAACCTTATTTATTCGAGAATTGTTCGTTTCTAATTAATTTTCGAGGTTCAACTAAAATAAAGATTGACGCAACGTGTCACCTTGGAAGTTTAGAACTTTGTAATCGATATCTTTTGAGATACCCACTCTAATTAGAGTGACTCTCTTTGTGGTTTCGTTTCATTTTCGGTGTATATGTTGTGTTATTAAGCGTAAAACACGCAACTTCACCATTAATAACTAAAATAGATATGTTTCGGTTTTGTGGACAAATTGAATTGTTATTTTACAAAAAAAATTCAAATTAGTCTAATGATAGGTTTAAACCGCAACTTAATTAAAGAGGGGATATTTATTTTATTTTCTAAACCGTAACTAATTGTCCAAGGGGGTGGTTTTTATGTGGTTTTAGAAATATTTCAATTTTTTTTATTTTTTGAAAGGTCTCCTTGAGCCAACGCGATAATCGAAAAGGACGAGGAACTTTACAGAGGACCGCCGTCCAAGCCGAATCCAACAAGCCGACCTTCAACCACACCTTCAATTTAGCCGTTCTTCGGGACGAAGACGTTTACGAAAGGGTTTATATTGAAGTTTGGCATCGAGATAGAATACGAAGGTGAGGCGCCGAAAATTAAAAACAACTTAAAATTTTATGATTTCTTTAAAAGATCAATATTTTCAAAATTGTACGATTTTTTTATCGTTAATAATAGAATATGATAAAATCGGTTCTTGGAGAAATAGCGCAACTCTGTTGGAGTGTACGATTTGCGCAAAATCCGCTCAGGATCGATGCGATCGCAACATTAGAGTCCCTGTAACCCGAAATCAGTGGCGTTCGTGTGGCTTTTCCTCGACCCTCTTCGAGCAAGGTTAAGGTGTGCCTAAAACGATTTGTGAAATATAAATAAATATATATCATCAAAAAAATAAAAATAAATTTCGCGATAAAATTATGTTTTGATCAAATTAAAAATCGTTTTAATTTATTATTTCCAATGGTTTGAAATCATTTAAAACAATTCGATTTCTTTTATCGCGATCTTTTTGACTCCAATCCAGTGTTGCAAAAAAAGCGCATTGCGGATAAACCAAGTCTTGACGTCTAGTTATCTTACCCCGGGGTTAAAAATGTCCAGGAAACCTTCAGACTGCGTGATACGAGGTTAATCGATAAGTAAGCTATTTTTTCTTTCCATCCCGGTATACTGACCTAAATCGAATTAATAATTGACCTAAAACCGAATTTGTTAAATTTTTCTTTGCAGAAAAAGCGAATTCTTGGGATGTATGTCTTTTGCGGCCGAAAATGTCATTACAAAGGTAAATTTTATTTTAATTAAAAAGAAATTAAATTAAACAATTTAATTTTTATTTAGGATGTTAAAGGCTGCTTTTACCTACTTCCACAATCCACCGGAAGATGTAAAAATGTTCCGATGACCCTGGACATTCTACCGGATTACAATCCTCATCTTGATAAAACGATGTGTGATAGTCATTCAAGTATCGATGAAGTTGCCACGGCAGTCTTCACAACCGGTGAAGACCTCGAAGACCTTCGAAAAACAACAATTGGATGTAAAGCCGCCTTGAGCGAACAACAAAAGCTTGCGGATGAGAATCTTTTTCTCAGGTAAATAAGTAATTTTTGAAATAATTCGTTTTTAAGATATTTTCTTGCTAGGTACTTGGAGTTGGATCCAACGGAAGGTCCTGAGGCGATACCAGCCGCTCTTCAACGTAAAGCGACCGGGAATAAGAACGGTCGCACTCCTTTCACAACCACCAAAAAGTTGATGCGACAACCCAAGACCGGTTTTGGATTCTCGGTGGTCTGGACGCATCCTCCGAGAATTGAAAGGGTCGAAAAGGGGCTCCCCGCGGATAAGGCGGGAATCTTGCCTGGAGATTACGTCATTTTTGTCGATAAACATAATGTGGTTATGATGCCCGAGATTGATATTCTTAATTTAATCAGGTAAATATTTTTCACTTTTATTTTTTATTAACCCTTTGTGTCCCAAGAAGTCAAACATTTTGAAACTTTGTGACAGAATCAAACAGAATTAAAACGCTATCAAAATACACTCGGTAATCCCCCTATTTTCGCATAGTCTAAGTGTAAAAAAAGATGCTAATTAAAAAATTTCTAGAAACCGTGTTTATTGAAATTAAGAAATAAAACTTATTTTAAATTCAAGCTTGAAGCTTTCTGTTTAAATCGATGTATAACAATCGATGGGTTGAATTAAAAAAATATTGAGAAAAAGAGTATTGAGTTAAAACTAACATTTTCGTATAACCTAAAAGTGTCAAAAAAGATGCTAATTTAAAAATTCCTGGAAGCCGTATTTATTGAAATTAAGGAATGAAACTTATTTTAAATTAAAGCTCAAAGCTTTCTCTTTAAAATGATGTATAATAATTGTTGGGTTGGATTGGAAAAATATTGAGAAAAAAAATGTTGAAACAAAACTTACATTTTCGTATAACCTAAAAGTGTCAAAAAAGATGCTAATTTAAAAATTCCTGGAAGCCGTATTTATTGAAATTAAGGAATGAAACTTATTTTAAATTAAAGCTCAAAGCTTTCTCTTTAAAATGATGTATAATAATTGTTGGGTTGGATTGGAAAAATATTGAGAAAAAAAATGTTGAAACAAAACTTACATTTTCGTATAACCTAAAAGTGTCAAAAAAGATGCTAATTTAAAAATTCCTGGAAGCCGTATTTATTGAAATTAAGGAATGAAACTTATTTTAAATTAAAGCTCAAAGCTTTCTCTTTAAAATGATGTATAATAATTGTTGGGTTGGATTGGAAAAATATTGAGAAAAAAAATGTTGAAACAAAACTTACATTTTCGTATAACCTAAAAGTGTCAAAAAAGATGCTAATTTAAAAATTCCTGGAAGCCGTATTTATTGAAATTAAGGAATGAAACTTATTTTAAATTAAAGCTCAAAGCTTTCTCTTTAAAATGATGTATAATAATTGTTGGGTTGGATTGGAAAAATATTGAGAAAAAAAATGTTGAAACAAAACTTACATTTTCGTATAACCTAAAAGTGTCAAAAAAGATGCTAATTTAAAAATTCCTGGAAGCCGTATTTATTGAAATTAAGGAATGAAACTTATTTTAAATTAAAGCTCAAAGCTTTCTCTTTAAAATGATGTATAATAATTGTTGGGTTGGATTGGAAAAATATTGAGAAAAAAAATGTTGAAACAAAACTTACATTTTCGTATAACCTAAAAGTGTCAAAAAAGATGCTAATTTAAAAATTCCTGGAAGCCGTATTTATTGAAGTTAAGGAATGAGACTTATTTTAAATTAAAGCTCAAAGCTTTCTCTTTAAAATGATGTATAATAATTGTTGGGTTTGATTGGAAAAATATTAAGAACAAAAATGTTGAAACAACACTTACATTTAAAAGAGTCAAAAAAGATGCTAATTTAAAAATTCTTAGAAACAATATTTATTGAAATTAAGGAATGAGACTTATTTTAAATTTAAGCTCAATGTTTTCTTTTTAAAATGATCTGTAATAATCACACTTAATAACCATTTATCAAAGAAATACCTTCTTGAACAACAAAATTCAACAGCACCACTTTTCACTAAACTTCTAACCTCACATCTGGATGAATAAGTTTAAAGTGTACCTAAAAATCCTACAGTGCGGATTGCGACGTTTTTTATACAGATTATTTTTTGTATACACTTGTATAGTAGAAAGTACAGACAGCTCTAAATGCGCCGAATAGATAACTACAGTTTAAAATGAGTGTTTAAAATTACCGGTACTTTAAAGTACCGTCGGGACACAAAGGGTTAAAAAAATTGCAGACATAGTATTAAATATGTAATTTGTTTGTTGCCAGTATAATTACAAAGTTTTTCTTGAAAACTGCAATTCTGCCAGATAATTTCAGTTATTTTCAGTGTTATTCTTGCAGTCTAAAACATGTTAGTGTAACTCCAGATTTTTTTTTGATACTCTCTGTAATCCTGATAGTGAATATTTTAAACTGTTTCTTGCACTTTAGAAATTGTCCAGCTAATTCCTGACATGTCGTTAAAGTTTCTATTCTGGAAAGAATAAATTTATGCATTTTCTTTGCTATACTATAAAAGTAGAAATGTTGGTTAACTCTGCATTTTTTTGTTTAGGTCATATGGTAATCAATTAACATTAGAAATATTCAGAAGAAACTCTTCAAGGAATGGTTCAGTGCCTAGCGTAAAACCACTGATGAGTTTCGAAAATATCGGTGGAGGTTTACCAGCTCCATCTTTATCGACCCAAAGAAGACCTTCAACGGTTTGTTCGACGACTAATACAGCATCGGTCGATTACAGCAGAAAAAAACTCCAATTACCTCAAATCACGTTTAATTCGGAGGTTGGTAGCGGTGTCTTCGTGTAAAAAATTGTTTTTATTTATATTACACAGCCAGTATTTTTAATTTCGTTGCTTTTTATAAGTATTTATTCAAGGCCAGTATTTTCTTTTTCAAGCTAGAGAAATCTCGAAGTATTATGGGCATATAATTCGTTTCTCTATTAATTTTTTTTTCATTTGTATTTTATTTCCTAATTTATTTTTTGTATATTGTTGAAACGAGTTTTTAGTTATTATTATTATTAATACATTATATTTTGTTTTTATAAACACAACTTTTTATTTTTGATTTCCTAATTATCCTTTTCCCTTTTTTAAGAAACATCTCGTTTTAAAAATTAATTTCAGAAATTAACCAGTAACATTGACGACTCGAGAAAAAAATCGATCCTTCAGTTAATAAGCAAAGAACAACAGTACGCCACTGGTCTTCAATTTGCAATTACAAGATTCGTTTCGGCATTGGCAGAAAGGAAAGATCTCGTGACGCAACGAGAACATAAAGTGCTTTTTCAAAATTGTGATGAGGTAAAAAGGAATTTTATCTGGTGATGTTGTTAAAAGAAATACTTTTAGCTTCTTCATATAACGGAAGAAATCTTGGAACATTTAGTACAAGAGGATGGCGATTCTCAAGTTCACATCCTACCAAAAATTTACTTTGCAAAATTAAGTGAAATGACCTCGGCGTACAAAAAATACTGTTCTGGGATAAAAAAATCCGATTGCGTTTTGGCAAATAAATTAAAAAATTCAAATTCAGAATTTGTAAGATTTATACAAGTTCCTGCGATTCCTAGAAGAAGACCGGATATAACGGCGTTCATCCATAAGCCTTTAGAACATTTTAGAGATGTTCTTAAGTCGTTTAATGTTATCCTAAGCCAAACTAAACCCAATCATGAAGATTATGCTGTGATATCACAAATCGTGCACGATTTACAAGTTGGTTTATTCTATTTTTATTTAATTTTGCTGGCACATAAAGGAAATTAAACAATTATTTTTAGATAACATATAGAGAAATTACAAGTGAAGGTGGGATGATGGAACCAATAGGAGAAGGTCGACCTTTATTATCAGTACAAGATCTTGAAAATAGATTAGTATTTACTAAGTGCAAAGTTGAGATTAATTTATTTTTGCTTTACCATTTCTTAACCATCTCAATTTTTTAGCCATTCGTTTTAAGTAAACCAGGTAGACAATGGATATTTGGTGGTGATCTTAGTAGAGTTGAAGGTCGCAATGTTAGACAATACTGGGCGTTGTTGTTTACCGATATTTTGCTTTTTGCGAAAGTTTCAAGAGATAGGGTGTTGTTTATTTTTGAAGATCCACTTCCTTTGTCGCATATAACAGATTTAACTTTTAATGTTAGAAAAAAAGGTAAATACTTTTTTATTTAAACAATTTTAACTTAAAATAAAATTTTAGTTAACGAATTTCGGATAACGGTAGAACCTGGTGGAAAAACAGCTAGCAGCCCAACTGTTCATTGCGGTCCAGATTTAAGTAGAACACCTAGAAAGAACCCAAACAAAAAGTGTATCCTTCTCCGAGCACCAACGACGGAATTAAAAGCTGTTTGGCAAAACCTTCTTCAACGGCAGATGTGAGTCAGTTGTTGTCATGCACAAATTAGCACTTTCCCTTTTTTCTATCAGATTATCCATAAAATTTCTAGTTTTAGTTTTAAATTATCATAGAATATTTTATTAATTTCCTCAAATAAGTAGTACTTAGACCCAATAGTCCTCTTAAGAGATTGTGTTTCTTGTCGTTAACGCACGCAGCTTCCACGTTAGCGCGGTTATGGACGGCAGCGCCTTTAGCAGCCCGTTAGAATCACCAGACGTCCCAATCACTTCTTCGGTGGTCACGCTACAATCCGCCGATTCGCTGTCCATACGTCGGCAGGTGCGTTCTAACACCATCGGCGAGCAAAAAAACGTAGTAGACAATAGTAGTAGTAGACCGCCGCCGCCGCAGGCAGAACAACACCATTTACTTTTCTCAACCAAATCCTTCTCTTTGGATAAAACACCAGAAACTCCTTCAGCAAACCTCACACTCTCCTCTCCCGAACAATCCCAATGCTTTTCTTCACATTTTAATTCAGAATGTAGCCTGGTGCAAAGATATAACCTACCAGATGACGTTTCTATATCTCCATCTGCATTGTTAACTCCAACCACCAGTGCTACATCTACCTCCCACGAAGAAGAAGCTGATGGTACAAATTATTCGGAAGAGTTAGATTTTTTAAGGTTTGAAGGTGACTTAATTTGTCTTGAGTATGAAATTGATACCTTAAGTATCGAGGAGTATCTCAAAAAAACGTAATAATGTACCATCAGGATCTCAAATTCGATGCGAAAGTCACATTATTTCAGTTACACAACAATCTAGATTGCCAATACAATATTCATCACTTAATTTCTTTTAAATTATAATTAGTACAATTTTTGTTCATCTTTTCTAAATGTTTTCTTTAAGATATAGAGTTCCTCAAAGTCTGAATTTATGTGCCAAATATATTTATATTTAACTTTTAACTCGGGCTTCCTTAAATTTTAGCTCAAAGATCACCACGATCTTCAAGATTACTTCTTGTCTTCGAACGATCGAACTATTAATTTATGTAATTTATGTCAATGACATGTTGGATCATCTTACTTCTTGTACTGTTAATACAGAAGCAAATATTGCGATCTGGTCTCGGCAGCATCTTCTGCTACTTTCCAGCAATCTGGCAACATATCTGAGTCTAATTGCAGCATTACATAACGATACCTTTTGTGTCGAGGAGAAATATACCCAAATATTTTAACTAAATTATATTGCTAGATTGATATAAAACTGAAATAATGTTACTCAACAAGTTTTGCCAAAATATTTCCAATTTACAAACTGCCCTCTTTACACAAATAAAACGAATAACAAATACTAAAAAGAGAACAAACATTGTTAGCACAATTTTTTTAAGTAGTCGCAGATAGATAGTCAATGGTTTAGTTTTTAATTAAAAAAAAAATCGTCGACGTCTTGTGGAAGATTGTAAAACTACTATATATTTGCAAAATAAAACCATTGGTTCTTAACTGTTGGCTTTATTCATTTGGACCCAAAGCCGGTAACCTCCTGATGCGCATTTTTCAGAATATACGACTCGTAAAGGAGAAAAGTGACTCTCAAAAGCACATAGACGAACTTATAGAGCACAAATGCAAACAACTGGGCAAATCTGCCACCGGTCATAAAGGAAGTGCCATTCACCTCGAGCAATGGATGAAAGGTCACCTGGGTACCACGACGACACAATCGGCGCAATCCCCCGAAGAAGAAAACGGTGATTTTGAAGTTTGGACCGAGGAGATGCTTAGGAAACGATCCGCAGAACTCCAAATCGTTCTTAATCAGAAGAATACCATGTTTCGATGTGAATCCGCGCTCGAAGAAATCAATATTTCGGAATCCGATGATCATAGTCCGTCCAAAAGCACCACCTCTGAAAGTCAAGTAAGATATTTTTCGAGAAAAAAAATGCTTAATTTTAAAGTTGGAATTTTTAAATATTTAGTAGCCGCTTTTGCTTACATTTAAATATTTTTGCTAAAACTAAGTGTTTGTAATAATAAAATATGGGTAAGTATATACTTTTTTGATTTTGATAATTTTCGTTTTTATTGAAACGTTAAAAATGAAAATTTTCAGGTTACGGTTCGGTCAAGTCCTGTAGTTCCAGAAACTCTATCAGTTTGCAGACAGTGTCACAGAACTTGCTTGACCAATCAAAATGGAACTTCAATTTTTTTCCCTAATAATAATCAAGACGTATTCGGAGAAAAGATAATGACTCAATCAAACGATGATTTAGGAGGTGGATGGAGACCATTAGTTTTAATGGGATTGACAGCGATGAATCCAGCAAGAAGTTTAATAACGCCAGATCCCTTCGCAGCTCCAGTTCCGAAAATATCAATTGTGCCTCCGACTCCTGATCTAACAAAAAAAGTTTGCGAAGACAACAATTACGATAAAACTAATTGTAATTGCACGGAAGGAACCAATCAAACCAACAATGATAATTCACCGGATTCTCCTCAAACTGAAGACCAACCATATCACTCCTTAAATAGTTCAAATTTAACTCTGAGAAGATATGGAACAGTTTCGAGTTTAGAACGGGTTGGATCCGATGAAATTATTGAGGAGGAAGAAGAAGCCAACGATAATTCTAGTGAAGAAGATGATGATGAGGTGTTTGAAGAAAACCAAGAAAAAGGATTTTATAACGAAGCCTTTAATAATTCAGGAATTAGAGGATGGACTGCAAGAGCCGGATCTTTCGTAGCCGAAAAAATGTCTTTTCTTGAAAGATTAGGTGAAGATTATAAAGTTGGAAGTAGATTTTTCGAACGGTATTAAAGTTAACTTTAATTAGCTTTAATCGTAATTCTAATTATGTTTTTTAAAAGATATTTAAGATCTTCTGAAATACAAGTAAACGGTGAAGATGGGCAAGAAGAAGAAACATCCGGGGCAACTTCCGGCGAAGATGTTTGGGGTACTCCAACAAGTGGTGGTGAATTAGATGACCCCTTAAGTTCACCTTTGGAAGGGAGGCGTTCGGTTAGAGAATTCATTAGATATTTCGAGAAGCTTTCAGAACTGCATGGGCATGCTTAAAACAAAAAGCTCTTCTTGTTCTTTTTTAGTGTGAAACCCCAAAAATGTTATAATCCTTTTCCTTTTATATCTTATTCAATAGCCTAATGATGGATCATTATCATCTAACGACGACAACACTGAGCTAATGATGGATGAGCTTTTGATGACTCCTCCGGTTACCAGCGCTGCAATAAGAGGGTTATTACCTAGAAGAACATTAGAACCTTTAATGGAAGAAGAATATTCTGATACTTATACTTCATCATCTTCTTCTTCTTCTTCAGAACGCGGTCAAACCGATCCTTCGGGATCACCAGAACAGGTAACTATTTGAATTAATTGACGATGAGCGCTTTATTAGTTTTTGCAAAGATTAATTTATTTATAATCGCTTTTGCTACAATAATTGCGTCGTTTTTAATTTTTGGTGAAAGACCTCAACGGTTCTTGTCTTTTTTTACATTGTGGGCAGGACAACGGAACTGGAAGTGCTGCTGACAAATGTTCGACTGCTGCAGAAAGAGACACGCCAAGCGTGGCCGCGACAGCTTCCGATTTCGAAGAATTAAATGTTCAAAGGCGGGAGGCAGTGGTAGTGGCGGAGTCAAGTTCTTGCAGCTCGACTCCTTTACCAAGGATCCAAAGATCGGACAGTTACAGACACATCATCGATCAGGAGGACGAGAATCCGAACTTCTTTGCCCGACTGAAACCCACGGTGAAATTCGTAAATATTGAACGAATCCCAAGATCAAAAGGCATTAAGTTGTAAGCTAATTCAATCAGAAAGGTGTAATTATTAATTTGGTTTTAATAAAACTTAAAGGTTGGAGTTTTTTAATATGAAACGAGAAAGAAAAATTCACGAGTCTTTTACGGGGGCCCCGCCAATGATCAATATGTACAGCAGAGAAGATTTCTTCGACGAAGTCGAGGAATACGATGCGAAACCAATTTCAACAAAAATTTTAAAAGTAATATTTTTGATTTTAACACATTTACAAATGTAATTATTTTTATTTTAGGATAAACAAATCGATAGAAGATTCTGGAAGCAGTTGAATAAACGAAGAAACCAAAAGCCCCTACAATTATCGGCCTAAAAAAATATGTTAAAAATCCTAGTCCATTTCCGCTCAAATGATAATGATGTTTCATTTACAAATTTTATTTATTTACTATTTCCAATACGAAAAAGAAACGCCCTAGTAGTTTGTAAATATAATCTTATTAAGATATTAGAAATACATTTAATTGATTTTAGAAAAAAAAAACGCCTCTGCACTTTAATTCAATACTTGTGGCCTCGTTTGAAAAGTAATATTAGGACGTTTTTAAGGTATGTAATGAATAGAGTCAATTGAAAACTAAAATCGAGGTTGAATTTTTAATATTAAGAGTTTATTTTATTCATTTTTAGTATCCCTTTAACGTTTCGTTTTAAGAATAATGTTAGTGTTTAAATGATAAATCAAAAAAGAATCCTCGTTGCGTAATAAAATCAAGTTTTACTAAAATGATCCGTCACAGTCAATTTGTGATAAGACCTTTTTTGTATACCGTTAAAGATAATGAAACTGTGAAATCAAAATCAATAAAATAAAATCTTAAATTAAAACTATTTTTGTTTTTATTTATTTAAATGCTTTATTAACGTTTCTTATACAAACAAGGTAATAACCCAACACTCGGCAATTTATTTTTATTTCTACACTCAGTCATCTTCTTAAAATCAATAAAATAAAATAAATCCTTCGTTAAATCCTTCCAAGATTGTTTAAATCCAAACTGCTCGATTCCTTTAATAAACACGTCGACTTTTTCAAATCTACTTTGCACCTCAGCAATTTTTAATGTACCCCTAGAACATTAAATTAAATAAAAACGTCATCTCAATTCAATTTTCTTACCCAATTTTTAATATCCTATTAGCTTCAAAAATGAAATCTTTAATATTCGTTCCCATTAATGATAAACAAAATACAACGACGTCAACACTATTTTTCTCTAAGGGTACTTTAGACATCTCACATTCTGTTACGTAATCATTTACAGCTTGTAAATCGAAGGAGTAAACTTTTTGGGGTACACTTTGAGATAATTTTGCCTCGCCACAACCCATATCTGCAACTATTTTATTTCCATCCCTAAAAATTAATTTCAAATATTGATTTATCATAAATATGGGGAATAAGGGAGAATATGGGGATCAAATAACGCTGAAATTTTGTCAAATAAACGATTTATTGTTTGGAATAAAATAATAAATTTAGACTTAGAGGAGGCAAGATAAATCACATACACCCAGAATCTCCAAAACAGAGTCGAGGAGGTAAAGACTGAAGCAGAAGCAGAAATGGGAACCAACCACAGAGAAGTCGTGGCAACTATTAATAATATAGAATTGGAAAGAGAAGAGATGAAAACCTACGTGAAAATAAACATCCATAAACTAAATCAGGAGAAAGAAAGACAAACACTGGAGGAAAGGTGGAGAATTTTTAAAGAGATAATGCGAAACAAAGCTATGGAGGTGTATGGAATGAGAAAATATAATAATCAGACAAAGAGAAACACACGGGTGGACTGAAGAGGTCCGACAAGCAATAAAGAAATACATAGAAAGAAGAAATACATAAGAACGAATTTGGAAGAGGATAGAGCAAACTATAGAATATGGTAAGAATAGCAGGAAATTCTGGAACCAAATCAGAAAACTGAAGGGAGATCAAAGGAAACAAATAAAAGCCGTCAAGGATAAAAACAACGAGATAAAGACAACTGTAAGGGAAATTCTGGACATATGGGCGGGTTTTTTATGCAGAAAAGTTCAAGGATGGAAAACGTACACAAATATTGTAGGAGGGAAGAGAAGATAATAAAATGTAAATAAGAAATAACGCGGAAGAAAAATTGATATGAGTACTTGGGCAGTATAATATCACAGATGGAAGGATAAATTTAGACATCAATGCAAGAATAAGGAAAACAAACAACGTATATCATACTCTAAACAGAACAATTTTTGGGAAAAAGTGTACAACTCGACAACAGTCCCAATATTAACATATGCCAGTGAATCATGGATACTCCAAGATAAACAAGAAGGGAAGATCACAGCAATGGATAAGGAAATAAGACTGGAAATAGATCAAAAGGAGATAATCAGCAAAATAGAGAAAAAGCAACTAAACTGGTACACCTACATAATTAGAATAGTAAAAAAGGTATTTGAAGCAAAGAATAACAATAAGAAAAAGAGGAAGAAGTGGGAGGAAAGAGTAGCAGAAGTTGAAAAGAAGACAGGGAAGACTCTAGCAGATATAAAGGAATTAACCAGGAACCAGAGGGAGTGGATTTATGCTATATCTGATGCCATCATAATAAATGTTTTAAAACATACATTTTTTTGATACTTTTAATGATTACATCTAAAGGATTTATAGGCCATTTATTAACTTGCTGTCTATATCCTTCATGGTAAGCTTGAAAAGCTTTCGGATCTTTTTTAAACATATCTTTAGCAGATTTTCCTTCGATTGTGTATAATTCTTCGTTTATATAACGAAATCTCGACGATTTCAAACGTTCCATCATTCGTTCTCTTAACGAAAGTTTCATAAATTCCTTTCTTGATTTTAATAACGTATGGTACTCATTGGATTTACCACCAGATGTGGAATTTTTATTGTCGATACTTTTTATTTTTCGTTTTTGATTTACAACTTGATTTTGAGTTAATTTTTTTTGATTAATTTTTAATTGTTTTGATGGGTTTTCGGGTTTATTAGGCAAATTATTTTTGGGTTTTTTATTTTTTTCCTTCTTTTTAGATGAAACGCTTTCATTTGAAGCTTTTGATCGATGACTTTTCTTCTTCTAAAAAAATTGATGTAATAAAATGATTCGGAATAATAATCTTTTTACCTTTTTTTTGAAGAGATTTTTAATTTTTTCATCGGATACTTCACTATTATCCCATTTAGGAGTTTTAAATGCGTCCATGATTATAAAAATCACATTGGTAAGAAAAGTAAGGTTATGTTAGGTTATGTTTCTATTTATTTTGATTATTTGTATCAAAAAATTAGGTTGGTGTCAATGAGTGTCAAATTTTTTTGAGTTATGTGAGGTTAGAATTAAGTGTCAAAATGTAAGTAAAAAAATTTATGATTAAATTAAATTCGTTTAAATAAAACGGAATTAGGTCGCGCTATCTTATCTTGTACTCTCGTCGACGACAATATAAGTCAATATTTTTATTTTAATTAATTTATTTTCGTTTCGATATCTCTAAGCCCCATTCGACTCTCTACTAAAGGCTTCGAAATGACCTTACATTTCATATTTATTTTCGTTGGCGGTCACGTTCGTGACGAAATTCGCGGTAAATATTACGTAAAATCGAACGAATCGTCTCTATTGTTTGGATTATCCGATACGGGGACCGTTCCGTTTGGAATTCCACTTGGAATTCCGCTAAAACAAAAAGGTTAGGTTAGTTATGTGTTTTATGTGTTATCTCGTTTATTTAAACCTATTTTTTTTCAGTTCTTTTAAGAATATCTCGGAAAACAGATGGCAACTATATTTCTTGTGAGAGGAAAATTCGTTTGTAAATGTTGTTCGTTACAAATACGACGGTTATCACAAAGTAGAGTTAATTTTAAAGCTGATGGACCAACACCAGTGGAAGTTTTAAATAAAAAATTAAAAAATGGGGAGTTGTTGAGGGATGAAGGACAAACGGAAGTAATCGAGGCGTTACAAAGACTATACGAGAATATTCAAGGTTATGAACCACCTAAAAAAAGTCTACTAAATCGCTTGTTTAATAAGAAAAAGCAAGTTCCTATTAAAGGTTTATATATTTATGGATCAGTCGGTGGGGGTAAAACTATGTTAATGGATATATTCTTTAATTGTTGCAAACAAGAAAAAAAATCAAGGGTACATTTTAACCAATTTATGTTAAAAGTCCACCAAGATATTCACGACATCAAATCGGATATTAACATAGATCACCGTGATAAAGATGCTAAAATTTACGATCCAATCCCAAGAATCGCGGAAGTAATCACCGATAAAAGTTGGTTAATGTGTTTTGATGAGTTCCAAGTAACCGATATTGCTGACGCGATGATTTTAAAGCGATTATTTACACAACTATTTGAAAGCGGGGTTGTTGTTGTTGCAACAAGTAACCGAGCACCAGATGATTTGTATAAAAACGGGTTGCAAAGGGCAAATTTTGTACCTTTTATACCAATTTTAAAATCACATTGTGAAGTAATCAATTTAGACTCCGGTGTTGATTACCGTTTGAAAGGTCAAGCTGGCCAAACGCATTATTTCGTTAAATCGCAACATGAGGGTGAAGACCCCGTCGATAATATTTTTAAAGAACTCATCTCAAAAGAAAACGATTTTGTTAGGCCACGTACTTTTACTATTTTAGGACGAAACGTAACGTTTAATAAAACATGCGGTGGGGTTTTAGATACAAATTTTGAGGAATTATGTTGTCGTCCGGTTGGAGCTAGCGATTATCTTCATCTTACGCAATTTTTCCACACGATTATCATTCGGGATTTACCCCAACTTAGTTTGAAGCTTCAATCGCCAGCTAGAAGATTTATTACTTTGATCGATAATTTGTATGATCACCGAACTAGAGTTGTAATTTGCGCTCAAGTTCCGCTTAAACAATTATTTTTAAAGAAAAAGATGGATGGGGATGAAATGAGTGACGAACAAAGGGTTTTAATGGACGATTTAAATATCGTTAAAGGAGATGCTAATTTATCAGCGAACGTTTTTAGTGGGGATGAAGAAATTTTTGCGTTCGATCGGACTTTATCGAGATTATCTGAAATGCAAACTAAAGAATATTGGGATGCTGCTGAAAGATAATTTTTAATTAATTTTTTTTTTTTAATAGGAAATCTTGTAAATAATTTTTTGTAATTTATTTTTTGTGTGTATAAAAGAATTTTTTTTTGATTTTAGTATTTATTCGTACTTATTTCATTGTGTATGATGTAAATATGAAAAAAAACTGCCAATAATTTTATTAATTAAACAAATTTAATTGTAATTTTTTTTTGTTTAGGAAAAGAAATATATTTTTTTTTGATTAAATCGTTTTATTTTAAATTAAAAACCCCGATTTATAATACTAATTTTAGGTTTAATAACCATTTTTAACGCAACATAAGCTATCAGTCTGGAAAGAATTAAATAAATCGCGACATCATTAAAGCGTATTCAATGGAAGAGAGAAAGAAAGAGTCATGGAAGAAATACATAACAACAAGTATCTACGGACTACCGAAGATTCACAAACCAGACGTCCCCCTCCGCCCTATCGTCAGCGCCATCAACTCCCCAACATACCAGCTGGCTAAACATCTTGCAAAGATTCTGTCCCCCTTTACAGGTAACACGGAATCGTATGTCAGGGATTCTACACATTTTGTGGAATCGGTAAAAGGTGTAAAGCTGGATGCTGGGGATATGTTGGTAAGTTTCGATGTGGAATCCCTTTTTACTAGGGTACCAGTTAAGGATGCTGTAGAGGGTCTTCGCCGAAAACTCATTCCGGAGGGTTTACCAGGATACGTGNACGCGGACGATTTGGTGGTAGTGGCGAGAGAGGCGAAGGAGATGAAGGCGATGATGCGGAGTTTGGAGAGTTACTTTAGGGGGAAGGCTCTGGAGGTGAATGTAGGAAAGACAAAGGTTATGAAGTTCTGTAAAGGGGGTAGAAGGAAGAGCGAAGATTGGAGGTGGGAAGGGAAGGAGATAGAGGAGGTGAGGGAGTACACATATTTGGGGTACAGATTTAGAGAGGACAACAAGGAAGGCGCGCATGTGAGGGCAATGGCCAAGAAGGCGAATAAGGTGATGGGGCAGGTCTGGGGGTGGGGAGAGAGATTATTTGGAAGGGATATAGGAAAAAGGAAGATGATCAACTTCACTTTTCCTCTGAAGATGGGCAACGGCAACTCAGAATAGGCTGGTGGCAATTTATTATATAATTTTATGCACATATAATTAGTGCTTTGTTGTGCTCTTTGATGCGGTGCTGTGGAATGACGATCCTGTTTTTCTGCCTACTATCCGTGCAAAAAGTCAAGGCCCCTCACTTTAGAGATCAATATCTTCGTAACCGCTCAATGGAAAAAATTGCGGTAAAGTTTATTGTAATCAGTGAACATTTCTGCATATCACATGTTAATTTGAAAATTTTCGGGTCCGCGGGTTATCTTTTACCGCGAGTTAAGTGAAATAAGTATCCGATTTTTGAGAGTACCGGCAACTTTGTCAATTTTGCGATTTTTTTTCTCGAAAACTATCGTACGAAAAAATAAAAATTTTGAGCAGGTGGTAGCCCGATGTGTTTTTAATGACATTTTATTTTTTCGATATTCCATACAGTTTCACGGAAAATCGCGGTTTAGTAAGACGCCGTTATGTCGAAAATGGCTGTTCGCAAGTCGGATTCCGTTATTAGTTTTTCAAAATTAGAGCTCCCTAATTTTTGAAGAGCGATTTAATGGAATTACAAATTAAAGAGAAACAGAAATAAACTCTGCGGGGTGCCAGGGCTTCCGTCGTCCGGAACACATGGTGCGTCCCAGACAGGATGTCGCGCCTTATTTCTTTATGTAGGTAAGATAAAGGCGCGACGTACTGTCTGGGACATACCATCTCTTCCGATTGGATGGAACCCCCCTCTCCCCGCAGAACTTACTTTTGCTGGATTAAGAGTTTGGAAGTTTGAAGCGATGATCCCACACCTCGATGCCATATTGAAGTATGGAATTAAAGTTCTAGCAGCCTCATGCGTTGAGATAATCCTTATTCTTCTGATGAGGTAGGTTGCTGTGGCTAACTTTTTTGTAACGTATTTTATATGTGAATTCCATTTCAGGTGGGAATCTATGTTAGGACCAAGGAATTTAATCATATGTCCCGTATCTGGCTCTCTATTGGTGAGTATGAGTGATTGCTCTATTGCTGGCGAACCACTCTTTCGCCAACAATCTGTCTCTAGATGTCACCAACAGCGAAGTATCATCAGCGAAAAGGCACGTCAAATCAGCTGTCAAGTTTTGTAGTTTTGTCTGTTGCCTAGAACAGATCCCTGTGGCACTCCCTGCCCTATCTGTCTTCTTGCCGAGAATCTTCCTTTCCAGTAAACCATTTGTGTTCTATCCTGGAGTATGTCTTGACGTACCGCTTATACCGTAGTACTCTAATTTATGCTATATCTGACGCCATCAGACATAAGGGTGAGGAGAAGAAGATTTATCATAAATGTTTTAAAACATACATTACAAACACATTGCGAAATAATCAATTTAGACTCGGGTGTTGATTGAAATATATTTTTTTGGATTAAATCATTTTATTTTAAATTAAAAACCCCGCTTTATAATACTAATTTTAGGTTTAATAACTCTTTTTAACGCAACATAAGCTATCAGTCTGCAAAAAATTAAATAAAACGCGGACATCATTAAAGCGTATTCAATGGACGATTCGGACATTCCCATTGTTCTCAGTATTAACTCCGGATCACGAAAATGACAATAAATCTCATCGGCGCAATCAAGTAAATCTCGATCGCGCAATAAACTCACGCATAACCCTTCAAGACCATGTCTCATGTAATCGAGGAACATGAAAAATTTCATTATTGGTCCAACACTTCCGTGGTAACCCATTCCGTACATACAGATTAATAAAAGAACCACACCTAAAGCTGAACCTATTACAGCACCCATCTATAAAAAGAAATTAAAAAATAATTAAGAAAATCGTTGATTAAAAAAAGATTACCGTTGGTTTAAATGTACTTCCTATGGATAAACCAATTCCGTATGATGTTAAGGCTATTATTAAGGTTACAATGTTGAAATAAAAAAATCTTGGTATTTCCATCGGTTGATCAGTCATTACATAAACTAGACAGTTGAATAGAAAACTTAAAATAATCTGGAAAATTTTTGAAAATGAATAAGTTGTTTATGAAGTAATGTGTCAAATGAAAATGTTATGTAGAAAACTTTAATAATCATTAAGTGTATTTTTACCTAATCTATAGAAGACCTTGTATTTTTGGGGTATCTTAATTATTATAAAAGGTAACATTAAGTATATTTTTAATGTTCTTATTTTACTGAATTATTATTTTGTACAGACAAAGATACAAGAAGCAAAGGAAGCTGCGAAGAGAGCAAAGTTATAGATTTGGGAGGAAGTTAAATAAAAATTATAGGAAAAATCAAGAACAATTCCGGAACGTAGTCAAGAGGTTAAAGCAAAACTAATACGGAACATAAAGAATCAGAAAGGGGCACTACAGACATATTAAAAACATGGAAAACACATTATGAGGCAAAATTTAAACAAGAGGATACAGAAGAGAGGAAGCAACCTAAGAAAGGAATCATCTGGTTCGAATAAAAGAAGAACCTAAGAAAATGTTCAACATCAGGCCAGAAGGAAAGAGAAACAGGGGTAGACCAAGATCCCAATGGGATGGAGAGATTGAGAAGATGGTTCAAAGAAGAGTCTCGCCGAAGTATGGACAATGGCCAGAGATAGAAAGATGTACAAAAGATGGATCCAAAACCCAACACCGTAAGGTATATATAATTAATGTAAATATAATTAAATAATATTAATTAATTCAATCAAAAATATAATTTCTAAGACTTCTAGTAATTCAAGTTAAACAACATTTTTATGCGAAATGAAATTTTCTACATACAATTTTCATTTAATAATTTCATAAATTAATATTATTACCATTAAAGGAATATTAGAGATTGTTAAAGATGTATAATACGCCTTTAAACTATACCAATGGTTAAAATACTCTCGTTTTATAACTTCTAATTCAAAAGGAACTAAAAAAAAATAAGATTATCAAAAAATTCGAAAAGAAATTTCTGTCTTACATAATAAAATAGGACTCATTATATAAGTGTAAACATAAAATACAATCATCGCAATTTGTAATTTAAAATTAGCTATAGCTTGATTGGCGTTGTTTCCGACTGCAAAAAACGACATTCCTATTGCAGCCGCGCTAAGAACGTGATTAAGAGTTTGTATGCCTAAAACCGTTTTATTTCGACTCAATTGTAGGAACATCCGGGATAATAAAACGTAAACTTGAACATGAAACGGAACTGGATATCGGAATACCTCGAAAATATCATCGGATTTCTCAACCGGATTTGTAGTCGGATTATAAACTTGACTTTGTGCGATAAATTTCTCGGTCAGAATCGTGTCACAATTATTTATTTTGCCATTACTACTCGCGGTTGAAAGTAGTTTTGTTGTCTTATTGTTTCCACTTAATTCGATTACTTCAAAAAAAAAATAAAAAAGATTAAATTAAACAGATTAAAAATTCACTTACAATAATCTGCCGGACTTGAATAAGCCGGACAAGGATATTCAATTCGTTGTAAAAATGGTACTATTACGTTTACACTTCCGTTGTAAACACAAAGACCTTCTGACATGAAATAAACTTGATCGAAAAGATAAAATAAAAGATCTGACGGTTGATGAATCGTGCATATTATAGTTCTTCCTTGTTTAGCTAATTCCTTTAAAAGTTGTATACACTGTTTAGCAACGACGTTATCTAAACCCCTAAAAAATTTATTAGTTATAAATACACAATAGTTCAAAGTCGAATTATGTGTCAAGGTTTGTTTATTTATTAATACTTGGAATTTTTTGGTGCTTATTATTAAATAAACAGTTTGATTCGGATTATTTTCGTAAATGGTGAAAACGATCGTCATAATAACACCAATTATATCTTGTCATATCTATTATATTTATAATTAGATAAATTTCTGAAAAACACCCAATTTCTTAAAATCAAAATAGAAATTTCAAAAATATTCAAGAAAATAATTCGTTTGTTAAATTCAAGGTTTGTTTATGTAGTTTAAATTAAAATAGGTGAAATTTAAAGTGACTTACGTAGTTGGTTCGTCTAAAAACAAAACAGGCGGATTATTTATTAATTCCAGTGCGATAGCCACTCTTTTTCTTTGTCCCCCTGATAAATGTTCGGTTCTTGTGTCTTTTGTTGCTTGCAAACCCAGCATGTTTATGACATTTTCAACCTTTAAAATATTTTTATTTGTAATACGTATGTTTTATTCAAAAGCAGTGTACCAAACGAAAATATCTCGTATAATTTGAGCAATTTAAAACGAAATTTTAATTGCTAACAATTTTAAACCACACAAATTGTTTTGTGTAATTGAGATAGTGAATTGCGTAGACCAATTTGCAAAAAATAATTATGGTTCCATAAAAAAACTAGTTATTACTGTTATTAGACAGCCTTTGTATTTATGAAATTTATTTTTTCTACAATCCGTTTGGTTAGTTAAATCAATAGTTTATAGGAGGAGAATTCATTTTAAATAAATTTGAGCAATTATGTAGAATTATGTTATAAAGAATGATAGTTTTTTAGCGAATTAAACCATCAAAGTTGATACTATATATAATGTAATTAATGACTTAATTACTATTAATAATTTTTTCCTAGGGACTCTGTTTTATGATCCGTCTACGTTTTCAGGCTGGAAACTTTCTAGCTCTTTCTAGGAGACAAATATTTTTGTTGAGACAAATACGAAAATATGAAAATTTTACGAATTTGTTGTTTTTTTTTAGATGTTGGTTACACTGGGACATCTGAGAGTACTACAAAAAAACTTTTAGAACAAAAGTTGTACCAAATTATATTCTTAACAATATTGCTCTCTTGCACTTTTGCTCTCAGACGAATAGATATTGAAAAAAATACGAAAATATGAAAATTTTACGAATTTGTTGTTTTTTAAGATGATGGTAACACTGGGAAATCTGAGCATGTTACAAAAAAACTTTTAGAACAAAAGTTGTACCAAATTATATTCTTAACAATATTGCTCTCTTCTGGTTTTGCTCTAAGACGCATAGATATTGAAAAAAATACGAAAATATGAAAATTTTACGAATTATTTTTACAAAATAACTTTTAGAACAAAAGTTGTAGCAAATTTCATGCTTAACAATATTGCTCTCTTGCAATTTTCCTCTCAGACGAATAGATATGGAACTACTACTACGGTTAGCATATTTTTATTGAACTAAAAATAGTGAATCAAAGTTAACAATTCTCCTTAAGTAAACAAGTTTACTCAAGAAATATTTATTGCTGCAAAACATGATTTTTGCGAAAAATAAGGTTACGTTGTTAGGTGTGATATAATAAATGAGTAATGTTTTTCTTCAAAACAAGATTTTAGAACCAATTAAGTTAATAACATTTGATATTTTCGTTTGGACATCTACTTTTTGCAACTTATAACCAAAAATAATTACAATGTTATCTTTATTTCTCGCGTCTAAATTGTTATCCAATTTAAGTTTAGCTGCATAATCCATCGCTTCTTTAACAGTTAATTGTTTTTGAATTAGATCTTCTTGCATAATGTAACAAGATAGTTTTTGGAACGCTTTTAAATCTCTTTGAACTCCGTTTATTTTTATGTTACCACTAATTCCTTGGGTTCTATTAATATTAAATTAAAACATTTAATTTTTAATTAAGTGATTAATACGCACATTCGGCCGGCTAAAACGTTTAACAAGGACGTTTTTCCAGCTCCGCTTGGTCCTAAAATACCAATTAGATTTCCGGCACAAAAAGAACCATTTAAAGAATGCAAAATATTGCGAACATTTTCTGAAAAGATTAAAAAATAACTGGTTTGTTGACGTAAAAGTATAAAAAAGAAGATATGTATATCGTTTTTGTTGCATCGATAATCTAAAATGTTGTGTAATTTTTGTTAAAACGTTTCTAATGGAAAGTTAGAAAAAAGTTTCTATTGGTTTTAAAAACATTTAAAGTAAATTAAAGTTTAAATTGATTTGTTGACAAAAAATTTAATTATTCTAAACGTTTTAGTTAATAACTAATTAATAATAATTATTCATTAATACAATCGGATCATTATTTCTTAATATAAAAATGATAATTTCGAGATAATTATTATCTAAATCAAAACAGGAATTTAAACTTGCAAAGTTGCTAAAAATTTGTTTTCTTTCTCATTACCGTTTTCTGTTTATTTCTTTCTCTTTTTTAGAGAGTTTTAAAGAGAAATGGTTGACGCAGATTAAATTAATACAAAGCCAGCAAAATAAACAATGATAAAGTTATTTCTTTTTATCGTTTGACCCAAAAACCTCTCGAATATTAATAAAAATTCAACGAAAGAAATGAAATAATTTTTTAAAAACTTTATTGAAAATTGTTATCTTATCGTTTCATAATATTTGATAAATTAACCAAAAAATAATTATTTACGGTAATTTACTTACTGTTTTCTCGGATGTTAAAGTTTAAACCTTCAAATTGAATATCCACGGATGGGCAACGTTTAAAAATCTTTTCAGTCATTTTATTAACAAATTCTTTAAGCAAATAAAACACTTCAACACAACACTCGAAACCGAACCTAACAAGCGCTAAGTGTTGAATGAAACGCGTGGTGAACAACTCCGCGATATAATCCCATCAGCAATTTTAATCACAATTGTAAATGTGATAAAAAGGTTTAAACCAAGACTAAGGTTACAGGTTTTTATGTTATGTCTTTGTAGTTAAGTTAACCTTAATATTTTTTTGTTTATATTTATTATATTTAACAAAAACTTTTATTTATTCTAGTTTTAACGACTCGCTTTAAAACAAGATTACTCATCAACCAGATTAGGATTAAATAAATTATTGACTTCGTTATGTCGTATTTCAAGGAACACTCGGCCATTCACATCATCCTCAGCATTAACTCCGGATCTCTCAGGTAACAGTAAATTTCTTCGTTGCACTCGAGTAATGCGCGACCTTGCAATAAACTCACGCAGATACCTTTAAAACCGTATCTGGTGTAATTAAGAAACAAAAAGAATTTCATTATTGGTGTGATGGTGTTTTCATAACCCATTCCGTGGATGCAAATTGCTAAGATTACAAATTTTTACACCAGTGTGAAGTTACCCATAAATTCCATCCATAAAAAAAACTTTTTTGTTTCTGTATCGATTTTAATGATTAATAGCTCATTAGAAAGATCTCCTGGAGTAGAGCATAACATAGTTTTGGCGGCGCAGATTTTAGGCGGGAACACCTTAAATTCCGCGAAAACAGTGAAATATATAAAAAACATCTCTAACTTTAGAGTCCCAAAAATTGAAAACTAATTAACATAACATGAGGTATGATTACCAAATCAGAATGCGTATACTGTCTTCTATACAAAAGTGAATTTTGGTCGTCGCTAAATCATATGGGTAATTAGAAAAGTGCCAGGCGGTTCTTTGAAAATAAAATCCTATTCATAAGTATAACTTTTTTGTTAATGGTCCGATTTAGGTTTGGGTAATACCTTTTTGGAAAGGGTTCGTTCTGTAGATCATGTCATAGTAATGGCGGCGTGAAATTCTAACAATAACGGTACTTAAACGATTAAAAAGGTTATAAACAATCATATCCATAAATATAACGTTATTGTTAATTGTCTGTAACTAACTAATAACTAATAAATATAACTTAATACGAGATGTGTAATAAACGAAAAGTCAAACAAAGTGCCAGAAGAGAGTTGAGCGAAATGCGATCCATTAACATACAATTCTCAGTATGAAAATACGACCTTTAACAACAGCCAGGAACATTTAAAACAAATTTCCAAAACTAGATTATCCTTTACAAGCAGATTGATACAATTGTGGAGTTCTTGTCTGTGATTTGATTGACTGTATATTATCAAATAAATCATTAAATGCAGATTCATTCAGAAACATCATTATTGAAACTTTATTAAAAAAACTCCGACTCATTAAAGGAAAAATGTCTCTATTTCGCTGAAGAGGTTCATAATGAATTCAAATACAAACAATGCTCGTAGATGGCCCATGATACCTGCAAAAATAGTTTGGACGAGCGGTTTGAATTTTGTAGACAGCGATCTTAAACTGTAATGGGGTAATGTAGTTTAGTAAAATTGAAGACTTCTATTAATTTTGTATTTTCCAAACAGGGCCTTAGTTAAAAAAAAATAAATAATGAAAATTTGAAAAAACTTTGGATACGTCACCGTCGTTTCGCAGGCGGTTGGTTGAAATAAAAATCAATAAAAGGTGCATGAGCGAGATGCCACGAGAATCTTATGCGCTAGAAGAAGAGATCCGAACGATTCACGTTTTGTCTGATCTTCTTGATCTTACGTGAAAACCTCGTAAACGTAACCAAAGCTGTTATACAGGGAATTTTGAATTTTAATATTAATTATTGCAAAAATTGAAACCAATCCTTCTATTTTTACATACTTTATTGATTTTTTGAAAGACTGTCTTTCTATTTGATTGAGGGTAACGGCCCTATACGGTACAATAAAAATGTGCCATCAATTTTTATATACAATTTAATGTAGCAACTAAATGTAACTACAATTAAATTAGATTTTAATAGTTGACTACTTATACAATTTTGTTTAATTTTGATCTCATTTTGTAAATAATTGTTGTAGCGAGTTTTAGATACTTATTATCTTTACAGAAAAATTATATAATATACAGTTGACTTGTCGTTAATAATAATGAATTATAGTATTTTATTAATATACTGTGTTTTTACTTATTATAAAAGTGGGATAGTTACTAACAATGTTTAAAGGACTAAGAATATAATTATTTATAACGTTTTTAATCGTTTAATCACCCTTATTGTTAGAGTTTCGCGCCGCCATTACTATGATATGATCTACAGGACGAGCCCTTTCCAAAAAGGTATCACATATTAAAATCGGAAAATTAACAAAAAACTAATATTTATGGGTATGATTGTTTATAACGTTTTTACTCGTTTAATTACCGTTATTGTTAGAATTTCGCGCCGCCATTACTATGACATGATCTACAGGACGAAATCTTTCCAAAAAGGTATTACAAACTTAACTCGGACCATTAACAAAAAAGTTATACTTATGGATATGATTTTGCTTTTCAAAGAACCGCCTGGCGCCACGTACGTCTGGAAACAGGTTGGTGCGTTGTTGCACTTTTCTAATTACCGATATGATTTAGCGACGACCAAAATTCACTTTTGTGTAGAAGACAGTATACGCATTCTGATTTGATAATCATACCTGATATTATATTAATTACTTTTCAATTTTTGGGACTCTAAAGTTAGAGATTTTTTTTATATATTTCACTGTTTTCGCGGAATTTAAGTTTTTTAACTCTACGAGATCTTCCTAATGCGCCATTAATCATTAAAATCGATACACAAACAAAAAAGTTTTTTTTATGGATGGAATTTATGGGTAACTTCACACGGGTAATTTTTACCTATTCTTATTTTTCCACCTACCTACTTTACAAGCCGGTATCTTCGTTGTCTTTAAAGATAGCGAATTATTAACTACACCATTAGAAAGGTTAATTTTTTCTTCATCCAAAAACGTTTTGTTCTTCAAAATATCTATAGGCGTTGGCTAAAAAACACGTCTAATAAACAATCGTATATATAGAATCGGCCTTTCTCAATATAACTCTTTTATTTGGCAGGAACAGCAAATTAAAGCAATATCAATCATATCGAATAAGAAATTTTCTGCTCTATACAGTGGTACATAACTTTCATAAATCGCATGCTTGTACAAGCATTTATCTCCCCAAAATTGCAAAAACCGCGTAAAATTGTCTCATGTAAATGTTTACGACGTCATCACTTTCTTTTGTGATACGGACAAAACTCTGAAAGCATATAGCACCTATAGAGAATTTCCCGCTCTATACAATGGTGTGTAACTTTTGTAGATCGCATGGTTGCACAAGCATTTACCCTCCAAAAACTGCATGTAATTGTCGTATATAAATGATTAGTATCATAACTGTCATTAACATCATTCTTGTGCAACCATGCGATCTACTAAAGTTATATACCACTGGATAGAGTGAAAAATTTCCTATGTGTTTGATACTGCTTTAGTTCTTATATTTAGTATTATATTGGCGGACGAAAACTCGGAATAAGATAGTGTTGGTTAGTTTTGATTGATTAGCTAAGGTCAATTAGGAGTCCTTCAAAATTAAATTTATTTTCAATATTTAAGATATATAATTAATTCCTAGCTGCCCCAAAAATCCCCATAATTAATACAAACAACTGCATTATTTCCGTGTACAAAATAATAGCACCTAAAACGTATTCTTCCGGTGATAACTCGTATTTCTTTCCGCCCAAAATTAATTGAGTCATAAACATAAAATACTAAAACGAAAATAATGAAATTATTTTTTTTATAATCAATTATTTTGTAATACCAAAGAAGTCACTAACGCTGCAATTGACGCGTAAACCAAGTACAAAATTCTTGTAGTCTCGTTCCAACCCATTATCATCATTGTAATCATCGTGGCTAAACCAAACAGTGATATAACTAACCCGATTAAACATAAATACATTCCACAGCCAGTTATGTCGATCTAAAAAAGGTTTCGTAAAGAAATTTGTCGAGTCAAAATGAAAGTATTTACGCATTTTTGCATCGCTAAAATGGTTACTGCAAGACAAACAGCTGCTGTTATACCAAAACTATAAAGAACTATATCCGGGGCGTAAAGTGCTGCTAGTAATGCGTATCCTATTGCAGATATAATAGTCTAAAAATTAAAATAACTAATGTTTCTAATTTCACACTAACACCATCTTTTGATTAGCCTACATAGTAACTATCAGTATACTTAGAAGTAGAATCATTTGGATTTAGCCGCACGTCTTTAAAGACGGCTAAACCCAAATGATTCTAGTTCTAGGTATAGTGTTAGTTCTAGTTTTACCCTTGCACTGTCACTAGAACTAATATTAGACCTAGAACTAGAAACATTTGGGTTTAGCCGTATGTCTTTTAAGACGGCTAAAGCCGAATGATTCTAGTTCTAGATCTAGCGCTGCATAACAATTGGATCACTTTATACATCACTTGACTAAGCGACATTTTATCGTTTTTAGAAATTTGCATGCTGTCTGGTAGGTAATGGTGTAATAAGTAAGTTTTTTAATCTAAAGTAATGTTGTAAGAATCGACTTAGATACGACACTTAAATACACCAAGAAATTCCACAATAGAAAAAATAGATGAACCTACAATTTCGGACCAGTGTGGTTCTCTAGATATTAGTATAAAATTAAAAGTTTATGTCTTTTATTTTATATAGAATTTAAGTTTAACTAGTTTCGGCCCTTGGCCATCTTCAGAGACTCTACAAATAGATTAACATCTCTCATGTTATCCATTTTACAAACGACAGCATGTTGCATATTTTTATTGCACTTATTGCATTTGAGTTTAGCTAAACCCTAATATTTCTGTGTTAGTTCTAGTGATAGTACTAGTGTAAAGCTAGAACTAACACTAGACCTAGAACTAGAATCATTCGGGTTTAGCCGTCTTGAGAGACGTGGGACTAAATCCGAATGTTTCTAGTTATCAGTCTAGTGGCAGTGATAGGTAGCGCTAATTAGCATAAGATATTACTATGTTGCACGTTTTTATTGAACTAAAATTAGAACGAGAAACATTCGGGTTTAGTCGTGAAAAAAACTTTCAGTTGCCAATTACAACTTTAATTTTATTATTATATTCGTAATCTTTAAAGTCTTTTTTAACCTTTAAAGTGAGTCCAAACATGACACATTTATCTCAAAACACCAAAAAGTTCGATCTTTCAACTATAAATTTTGACATATTTGTCAACTTCATAAAAAATCCTTTAAAATGAGTACAAACTCGACATATTTACCTTTAATATTAATGGAAATACAATCACTTCCGGCTTGAAACGTCAACGTCAATTTTGACATATTTGTCATCTCCATTAAAAAACCTTTAAAATGAGTCCAAAGATGACGCACTTATCTCAAAAAACAAAAAAGTTAGATTAAAAAACATTAAACCCGAAATTAGCAACAATGAAGATAGCAATTTAATTTTTAAATATTAATACCAACCTTAATTTTTGATTTTTTTATTATATTTCCGTTTTTGTGACAAATGTTAATACATTTTATAAAAATTAAGAATATGTTAGAATGACGTTGACATTTCAAACCGGAAGTTGCTTATAGCTCGAGTAATATTGGAATTAAACGTATCATGTTTGGACTCATTTTAAAGGATTTTTCACGACGATTACAAATATGTCAAAATTGACGTTGACATTCTTAACCGGAAGTTGACCATAACTTCATTAATATTGAAGATAAATATGTCGTGTTTGTACTCATTTTAAAGGATTTTGAATGAAGATTACAAATATGTCAAAATTGAGGTTGCCATTTTAAACCTGGAGTTAGTTATCATATAATAGAAGTGTTATAACTGAAGTTAATCTAGTGTTAGTCACTTTTCCGCACTTTCTTTTTATTTTTAACGTGTTTTTTGGGTCATTTCACATTGATTAAAAAAAATCGTCGATTTTTAAGTCACATGATGATTCTTGAATTTTCCCAAGTTTCTTAATATGTTTTGTTAAAAAAGAGCGCTCTTAAATTTTAACCTGTAAACTTGTAACACTTCGTCCTTAATTTCATTTTACAATTTTTTAAACTTTAATTAAAAGATCTTTTTTAACAAGAAACATTAAGAAACTTGTTTGTAAAATGGATAAAATGAGAGTTGTTAATCTATTTGTAGAGTCTCTGAAGATGGCCAAGGGCCGAAATTAGTTAGACTTAATTTCTATATAAAATAAAAACCAGTTTAAAAGTACAAAATCAAACTCTAGATTATTTTCTTCAAAAATTTTTACACGAATCATCATATTGACTCTAGTATTTGTAGTTAAATTTATGCCACGACAGAAACACCCTGTATAATAGTAAAACGTACCAAGCGGCTTCTGTGCTTGTGATAGCTGTCATCAGTGTTCTGTGATAAAAATAGACAGTCATCAAACAATTTTGAATAGTTTGAGCCTGTCTATTTTGAGAAGTCTTATGTTTTTAGAGAGATGAAAACGAAAATCTCGTTTTTCTCAACATTGTTCATTTGTCGCTTAGTCAAGTGATGCATAACGCGGTCCAATTAAAACTAGAACTAACACTAGACCTAGAACTAGAATCATTCGGGTTTAGCCGTCTTAAGAGACGCCTGGCTAAGCCCGAATGATTCTAGTTCCAGATTTAGTGTTAGTTCTAGGTCTAGTAATAGCTCTAGTTTTAATTGCTATGCAGAGTTCTAGAACTAGAACTAACACTAGGCCTAGATCTAGAAATATTCGAGTTTATGTAATACTATAAGCACGCGTACTGTAAGATTAATAAAGAATTATTTAAATTAACTTACATAAATAGCAAATAAAATGAAGTTTAATGGATAATTTCTTCGCGCAGCTTGAACACATACTAAAACCATATAAAAAATTAAAGATACCATTCTAGAAATGAATTTAGCTTTGTTAAAAGTGTTGGGAGATAATTTCTTAGTTAAGTCTTACAAGAAAATTATCGATACGAAAAAATATCTCCGCGCAAATAAATTGCAATTGGGCCTAAAAAAAAATTATTAGATTAAAAATGAAAATGATTGAAAAACTTACTCGAATTGAAATAGAGCGATTACCGCGGCTGTAAAACCGAGTTGCATAAATAGTAAAAAATAAACTTTTTTAATAAAAGCGTGTCGAATCGCCCTCGATGTAAATTCATTTTCGTAGCTATCTACAGAGTCCTCATATTCTGGGCGACGTCCCGGTTGAACAGCCGGCGTTCTAGCCGCGTTTATAGGAGGTACGTGACCACCCTAAATAAAATTTAATTAACACAAATTATTATTAAATAAATTTTCGAGTATACATCGTAATAAACTGGTTTTCCACCAACCATATATCGTCCATCATTTCTTTCTCCACCTCCAAACAGTCCCAATTTGTACATTTAAAAATTTTTGGCATAAAACGACAAATCATGACAAGTCTAATGACATAAAAGATAATTAAGAATCTAATTTATTTATCCATTTATAACTGTACAAAGTTGTTGATAACATTTTTATTAATAATTATTTATTTACAACTCATCTACATCTATCAAAAATTAAAATCTTGAGAATAATAAGACCTAATAATTTAAAATACTTGGTTGATATCTCAAAAAATGTCTATTTTATAAATTACTAATAGTTTAAAAATTATTAATAACTTAGAATTAAAAAAAAATAATAACACAGACATTGATTAAAAAGCTTCTTTTAAGACGTTCTTTTTAAATTATTTCATTAATTAATCGATCGTTTCCGCCCAAGGATGTTCTATATGTCCATATTGTATCGCATACAATTGATCTCTTATCCTTGCATACAAAGGGCTTTTATGTTCAGTTGTAGGTATTTTAATATCCTGTCCTAAATATGAAATTGACGAAATCGGGCTAACTATACAAGCAGTTCCCGAACCAAACATCTCCAATATTCTTCCTTCTTTATGTAATTTAACCAATTCTTTCATCGTAACCGTTCGTTGATTAACTCGAAATTCGTTCCATTCTTGCGCCATTTCAATAATCGACATCCGCGTAACTCCAGGTAAGATTAAACCGTTTAATGGAGGCGTAACAAGTTCTTTTTCACCCTCATCATTAATATAAAACATAAATACATTCATCGTTCCGACTTCAGTTAATTGATGATCTTCACCGTAAAGCCATAAAACTTGTTGGAGACCCCGTTTAGTTGCTTGATTTTGTACCCGAATCGTTGGGCCATAATTTGAGCCCATTTTTCGATCCCCACACCCGCCGGGCCAAGCTCTTGTGTAAGATGGATCAGCTAAAAGTGAAACTGAATCATTCCCCGTCGAAAAATACGCCCCAACTGGGCATAAGATTGTGAATAAAAGTGCTGATTCTGATTGAGCAACTCCTAAAGTTCCCTAAAATTAAAAAAATTAATTATAAACAAATTTTTTGTGATTAATCTTACATCGATTCCAATAAGAGTTGGGCGAATATACAAAGAAGCACCTTCAGCATGTGGAACCCACTCCTGATCGATAGAAATAAGTCGTTTCATACATTTGGTCATTTCATCATTATGAAAAGTTGGTAATCCGGAAGATTTTGCGGAAAGATTCATCCTATTCATGTTCATATCGGGCCTAAAAATTCTTATTCGACCGTCGACACCTCTATAAGCTTTCATCCCTTCAAATAACTTAAAAAAAAATTAGATTTATATTTTTAAAATCACTTTATTAAATATACCTCAATGGCGTAGTGAAGTACTTTAGCCGCTGGATGCAAAGAAATATTTTCAAATGGAATAATTTCCGGTTTTTGCCACCCCCCTAAAGCTTCATGATAAAAAGCTTTCATCATGTGGTCCGTAAAAACCGAACCAAATTTTAATTCACTCACATCGGGTTTCATGCGGAGTTGATGGGGTTCGGCTAAATTCGTTTTTAAATCTGCAAACTAAACAATAAAAATTATTAATTGCAAATATACTTATTATATTAACTTACCCTGAATGTTTCTAACTGAGAATCACTTTTCTCTTGTTCGTACGGTCTAATATCTTCAACTCCAAGTGCTTCTTTTACTTTTAAATGGCAACTTCTCGCTGCTTGTTTCAATTTGTGTTGGTGTCTCAACAGCCATCGGCAAGCACACTGCAAAACATTAAATATATAATAAGAATTCATTTTAACGAAAGCGTTCTTAAAATGATTCGTATTTCCGAGGTTAAAGACACGATTAACCAGTTTTCAGTAATTACCTTTTACCACTTCAGATAGAACGGGAAGCTGTTAAATGCTGTTAGAACTTGAATTGATTGACGTAGCTCAATAAGAAAATTAAGGTTTAATTATATTTAAAGTATAGGTTTCAAGCTGTGTAAAACCACTTTCGAATATTTCAACACAATTAAAAACAATAATTTAAAAAATACACAAGCGTTTGTGCTTCTTTGATAACCTTGACATTTTGTTATAAATTTAAATCATAGACGCATCGTTCGTTGTTGTTACTAAGAAAGTTTTAATCTCGATATCTTATTCAAAAACAGCAATTAAAGAAAATCAAAAAAGTGAACCTTTTGAACTTTCTACAGACAACCAGTTGCGGAGTTGCGGCTGTTATATCAAGGTCAACAACCAGGTTTATATGAATTATTCAAAAAGACTATAGAATAATAACTGTATACATTCTAGAAGTTATATTCTGGGGAAAACGTTGATAAAAAAATCAAAAAAATGTAAAACGCTACGTAAAAGTTTATGTACTTTGAAGATAAGAAACGGAAAATGATAAGGCATTAAAGGCAATGTTGAGTTAACCTTGAAAAATGAGTTGAGTTTATCTTTTTGAAGTGATAAGGAAGATTTTAAAGAATGCTTGCAAAATATTTCTAAATTTATCATGAACTTTTTAAACACCTTCACAGTTAGCTTTAAACAAATTCATTCTTCATTTAAAACAGATGTTTTTTGAGATATCTGATCCAAAGACAAATCTCAATAACTATCGGGTTAATTTCTCACTCATAAAATAGGCTATATAGATTTCACACCGTTTTTAAAAAATTGCGAAAAATCAGATTAATAAGATATCTTAACAAAATGCTCGAAATTTACAGAAGAAAATATGTACTTTATTATGATCAAACCCGTATTTGAAAATCTCGATTCGTTTTTGAGATATTAATTTTTGAACTCAACCTCAATTTTTATGATTTTATAAAGTTGACAATTTTTTACCAAGTTTTTAAAAAATCGGGAAAAATCGAATTCTTAAGATATCTTGATGAAACGTTTACGATTTATAGAGGAAAGTATGTATTTTATTATGATCAAAACCGTATTTGAAAATCTCGATTCGTTTTTGAGATATCAATGATTGAATCCAACCTAAATTTCTATGATGTCAGAAAGTTAATAATTAAAAAAGATATTACGGAAAAAATAAAGATCCAATTTAGCCAAAATCATACAATTTTATCTGCTTGCTAAATGATCTTCGAAGATTCTGTGTCAAAGTTTTTGGAGCACATAAAGAATCAAATATTGGACTTGAATCTGCACGAAAACAGAAATAAATTGTCCTGGCAATTTTGTTTGACATTTCAGAAGTGTTAGAAATGTTAAATATTGCTAATATCTCAAAAAAGTAATCTCCACGATTCAAAACGCATCTTTTAAGGCATCAATTACTTTCACCAACTAGTACCCACAGCCTTTAAGTCTTCAGCAAGAGCAACAGCTTAATTAACATCATTTTCATCTTTCAAGGTAGACGTCTAAGATAGTGTATTGTTTGGAAAACTTTTAGAACTTGCCAGAAAATCTCAGAGGGCTAATAAACGACAATCAATCAAAAAAATTTTGCTCTTCGTATTGTTTTATATGTTTGAGAACGATTTGTGAGCAATATTTGTTTTTAACAGCCGAAAATCCAAAGATATTTTATACAAATCTTTTTTGCTTTCAAATATTTGAGAAAAACTAACCATACATACTGTAATTAATAAGTAATTTTAAAATCGTTAAAGTGAAAGTGAAAGGTATTAAAGTTGTTTAATGTTATTAAATTAATGTTATTTTTCTTTAAAATAGATCTATTTAAAAAAGACTTATTTTAAAGAATAGACCTTGAGCTGCCTTAATCTTAACGGTAAAAGGAATCCCCATAAATTTTAGTCAGGTCAAAAAAACTGAAAGAATTTAAAAAAATTAAGCAGGTAAACAAGAAAATACAAACCTTTTGAGTTTGAATAACCATTCTTTATCTTCGATGTAATTAAATTCAAAAAAAAAATCGAATCACAAAATTTAAAACTTTTTTTGTTCACTGGGTTCCAAAAAAATACTACTTCTTATTCAAAAACTTGTCAAAATTTCGTTTTCTAATTATCTTAATTATTTTTGATGATGTTTCTTTACGAACGTATGGAATCTCACTAACTTAAAACGCTCCCTTTCTTAAATACTTATTATAGCGCACTTATTTCTGTCTCCCTGCAACCGAACTGAACCGACTTTATCTCTAGTCCGTTTGACGTAACCTGTACAGAAAACAACAACTGAGGCCCCACTCGTTTCAACCTAAAACACATTCCCCCACCACAAACCACCCAAGAAAAAAGCTACAAACTTCGCCAAAATTCGTCGAAAAAAAACTGCGCAGAAAAAAATTCTTTCAGAAAAAAAAAACGTTCTTAAACGTGGTTTGTTGTTTATAAATCTTCCGATTTGTAGGAGGTGTGGCTACCTACGTAAGAAAAGTAGAGAGAAAGGGGGTCGTTTGAACCAAGAAGTTGCGTTGAATCTTGAGAGATCTCAAGTTTTAAACAGAATGAGAGAGATCGAGATATTGACGCGGAGACACACCGCCTCTGACGTGGTGTTTGTCCTCGTTTTTCAAACGTTTCAGGAAAATGAGGTGGTTTAGTGGTCTCTCTCAGTTTCTCTAAGAATCGTGGAAGAAATGAGATGGAGAGAAAATTTTAAGATAAGATATAGGTGTAATTTATCTGTATAGAATAAGAGATTGTCAGACCCCCTGCGAATTATATTACGTTAACCTTAGTTAAAAAAATTATTATGAAATGTTATGCGATGTGGTTTTAAGTTTATATTTTTATATCTTGAGGTGATAAAGCTATTTTCTTTCCAGGTTTCTTCGTTTATGTAGGAGATTAAATGATCATCTGCTATCCTTTGCTATAGGTGATATCATACTGCCATTAAAACTGTATCAGAAATTAATAAATATCTCAAAACCTTGCGTTGAGACAAAAAATGACAAGATTAAGATTAACAAAAGTCATGAAGACTTGTCTAAACTTGTTTAATATTTTCTGGAATTAGGTGAAACGGTTTAAAATCAACTTCTTCTACTTTCAACTAGGAATGCATTCCTGTTTGTCAAGCCTCATGTTTGGATTTTACTCCCTAGACGAAGAGAATCAGCTCTGTGTTCATCTCTTGGGCGGTCGTCCTTGTGGTCTTTTTCCTTTCGGTCATCCACACATGCATATTCTGGCCAATCTCCACTTATTGTCATACCCTGTCTTATCCTGCATGTTTTCATGATTTGTTCCGAGAATATTTTGAAGTCGGTGTCATTTCTATTTCCATTTTTCTGTCTTATTTGAGATGGTGTGTTCTTTAAAATATTCCATCCATTCTGTTTTCCTAAAATCAACTGGATTTATTAAACATGATCAAAATTTTGTCAGAAATGACTAAATATGTTAAAACTTTGAATTAAGACTTTCTGAAATGCTTAAAAATTTGTCTAAATCCTTCTAACATTTTCTGGAATACTTCAAAATAGGTGTAATTTATTCAAAATTACTAGAAATGTATCAGAAATCATTAAATATATCAAAAAATGATTTAGCTGCGTATTAAAAAGTAAACTAAAAACGATCCTCGTCATTATCTCAAACTAAAATTCGTCACATCCACAAGATGATAACGTAAAAAAACATTGCGAAACATTAAAACGTAATAACTACAATAATAATAATCAACACCAACGTAAATCTTAATTTTTCAAATAAAAAGGAAGCATTAAACGTAATTTCGATTTTACGTCCGTTTCGTCTCTGAACATTTTTTGTTTATTAAACATTTATTGTTCTTTTTATGCATTCATGTAACTTAATTATTCCATTTTCCGATGCAATTTTTCCTATTGTTTTTAGCAACGAATAAAACGTAATTATTGCCCTTTTATCAACTCGACACGTGCATTACGGAAAGTTTATCATCATAAATTTGAAAATTCTTTTTTTTAATGGATATAAATTTAACACTATTAAAAAGATGCTCGAATTCTTTAATGAAAAATATTCTAAGCTAATTGAATTTAAAAAATTCTTTGCGAAAACTTTAAAATAGTTCTAAAATACTCGTGTGGTTATTTTAGTCGTAGAAGTCGTTATAAGATATATTTAGGGAGAACCTTCAAACGTGAAATTTGCACTTTCCCCCTAAAAACTATTTTAAATTTAACGAAATATATTACTTTTTTGCCAAGTTAATAAGTTTTAACGATTCTATTAGAAAAACCCGAATTTCTCAATACGACAGTAAACACTTATCAAAAAAAGATAAACAGATCAATTATTAACACATATTTAGCAATACACGTTTTAGTTATAAAAAAAATTGGAGATTTTAGATTAAAAATGAGTTAAAATCTGGGTGTGTCTAATTTTTATACAAAAATAAAACCTATTTCGAGTTAAAAAACATTCTGTTTACATTTCTTTGCCAAGTTTACGTCGAATAGTAAAAATAAACCTTTCTTTCATTTTTAAAATAAATCATTTTAAATTTAAACTTTCCCTCCATATTCACACCAACTTAATAACATTAAATAACCTTAAAATATAGATCTCTACTTTATCGATTATTGAAATGTCAAAACATTTTAAAAATAGCATTAAAAAGTATTAAATCCACATTTATCTTGGTCTTTTTTAATAAGATTGTGCGTAAAACCATTAATTTTTGTAAAAATGAGTGGTTTATTACGTAATTTTATACGTGTAAGTAAAAATTGATTGGTTATAACCTCACTTTTTATTCTAACCTAATTTTGTTGTAGGTAAAAAGTATTAATAATCATAATAAGTGGTTATTTACAACGGTCAAATTAACTAGAGAACCGGATGATATCGTTCATTTCCCTGATAAACCCACTGTAGCTATCAAAGAATATGAATCACCTCGAGAAGAATCCATGGACACTCAACGAGCTAGGTTATTGTATCAATCGCGAAAAAGGGCTATTTTAGAAAACGATTTATTATTAAGCAATTTTGCTGATCAATATTTAAAAAGATTTAACAAGGATCAATTAGATTCTTATGATAAGTATGTATTTAATGTTAAATGATTCTTTTTAATTTAAATAAATTCTTTTTAGTTTAATCAATCGCGCTAGGAACGATTGGGACATTTTTTATTGGATCACTAATAAAGAACCAACCCCTGAAGAGTTTCAAAGTGATGTCTTGGAAATGATTAAGAAATTTGTTGGGAGCAGACTAGGAAAAGGAACACTTAGACAACCCGATTTAAATTAAAATGGTTTTGAAAAAACCATCGTTACTTTAGTAACATTAGTTGGTGTATATAAATAAAGATTTATATTAAAATTATTTTCGAATATGGCAACCAAACTTCCTCCCCAACATTCATCAATGTCCTTAATGCTTTTTAGGTTGCATATATATCAAGGAATTAAATTCATTTTAAATCGTAAGCAACCAAACTTGTTTTAAAACTATTTAGGTTGCTTATATATTACAACAAAAATGTTATTTCTCATTTAAAGAGAATGAAATATATCTTAATTAATTAATTGGGTAAATTGATGGATTTAAAAATAAAAAAATTGTCGAATTAATATTACGATTGGATCGAAAAAGTATCGAGAGTTTTCTGCTTATTTTCTTATCTATTAATAGATAGATTTATAAATAACCCTAGACAGTTTACATTCCAAAGCCAAACTGACCGCTTCGACGTGAATCTTCAGCGAGTTAAAACGATTTTTCGTTTGAAAATTTAGTTAAAATTTGAAACGTTAAATCGACCGGGAAAAATTTGGAAGCGAATCGTTTTATTGACGGTCATCGTTGTCGGCCAAATTTTTGTGTCTTGTAAAGACGGAAAATTCGCACGAATCGATTGCAACAGAAATAAATTCTTGGCTGGGCGCCGTCGAGGTGTAGGCCAAGTTTTATTTACAACGGGGGCAATATTTATTTCTAAATATCCAATTTTGTTGAACACAAAAAGGATTTTTCGTGAATGTGTATCTTCTAGGATTACGTTTTAAATTAACCGTAAACGATTCGAACAAATATTACGTAATTTAAAACGTATTTGTATTCGATAATTTCTATTTTTATAACGACTCGTTACCCATTAACTGATAAAACGCGGAATTCGAATTTCAAATAAATCTTCATCAACGACAAAAAATATTAAATATTTATCTTGCAATCAAAATAATTTATGATTAAGTTTAAAAAAAAACGATATAAACTATTTATTTAGAAAGGAAATATTGATTCATTTCTTGGCGTGGGCGATATGCCTTCAATTTACCAAAACAAGAATTTTTCATCGACTTCATTACGATGCAGTGACTCACCGGACTACACGAATGTATGACGTAGCTCGTACTTATTACAATGTCTCAAGACTATTTTTGTCAATGAATGCTTCACTTTGAAAATTAAGATAAAGCATATTTAAAAAAATTATTTTTAGCACTTATTGTGTTATCTAATATAGTTAATACATTAGCACTTATTTTATCAGAAAGTGAATAAATTGTTTAGTCTATACTGATATCAGATTATTATAATGGTTATTTTGAATTATCAATTTTGATTATTTTTTGAATACTAAAACGGAATACAAAAACATTTATTGTTGGATATTGAGGATAATCTTAGCACCAATATACTTTAGTTGTCAAAAAATAGGTGTCCATATAAACGTCTTAGAAAATATAATTTGTATGCATACAAGTACAAAATCCTGACTTTTCTTTTCTAGCTCTCTTCCTTTACAAGAGCGTACAACATTTTTGGAGCTCGAACGTCAAGAATACAATATTTGTTGCAAACATTTTGTGAGAAGTTGAGTATGGTTGCTTAATGCAACAATATGCATTAACACATTGCCTTGATAACACGATAAGGACTATGAACTATGAGTAATAAATACAGGAAAAGAATCAGTGGGATGCCCAAAAAGAGGAAGTAGAACGATTAAAAAAGAAGGACATGGCGAAGATGTCTCAAGACGCTCACTTTTTGTTCAAAAAATAATTCATAAACAACAAATAAGAGTGTGACATTGAGCTTTATAAATCGTTTTTCCTGAAAGTTTAAATATCTAATAAAAGAAAGATCCAGAAACAAATATGCATGAGCCAATAAAGAGATACAAAAAAGATTTGTGGAATAAAATAAAAAAAGGCAAATTAATTTAATAAAAATAATCACAAAATTTCGTTACTAAAGTTGTTTTTGTATTCAAATTTTGAATAATTTCAAAAATAACATTAGATTAATCTTCACATTCCAAAACAACTGCATAATATTTCAATTTTGCATTCGTAAGATAACTTATCTTCCTTTATAGCTTTTAATTAATAAAAAAAATCATTAAGTCATAATTTGAAAATAAATCTTGACTCAACAACAAAAATTTTCATCCCAAATTAGTCCATATACACAACAAATACCATATAAAATATTAAAACATCGTGGGAGAGCCAACGTCTTTCTTTTTTGTATTTTTCTAGAATAAAATCCCCCTATTGTAGTACATCAAAAACGTAGGTAACACAAACAGCGCTTGCGCTTTGCCATCGGTCTATTTAAATCCCGTTGGGGGGCCCAACCCGAGTCACGAAACCGACACTCACGAGAAACTCCAAGTTATAGTGAAGAGATTCTGTCGTTCAGTTCTCATCGTGAATTAAAAAAAAATTAAAACGTTATATATAAAATTTTCGTACGAGTGCGTCAATACTTACACCGATCGTTAAAGAAATTGTGATTTGGAAGATTTTTGAAGATGTCTCAAACGGTTAAACGCGATATTCCCATTAAATTGGGCGATTTTAGCGTCATCGACACCGAATTTAGCAACATCCGTGAACGTTTCGATGCGGAAATGCGTAAAATGGAGGAGGAAATGAGCCGTTTCCGCTCAGAACTCATCAATAGGGAATCTCAAAATTTTTTTAGATCAACTACAAGGTAAATTTAAAAATATTTATATACTAATATGAGTTTGTTTGTATTATATTTCGGGTAGGGTATATCTAAGTTGCTATGGCTACTAAAAATTAAGATCAATAATTTTTAAATTTATTTTTTTTTTATTTATTGTTAATTATTGAACCCCCACGCGATTTTTTAAACCTATTTGTATGCACACGAACCTTATATGGTTCGTTAGGTTGAAAACTCGTTTCAAGATATGGGTTAAGTTACGGTTATTTTTTTTCACTTTTTAATACATGTTTTTTTTAACGTCTTGTACACATGTTACGTTATCGCGTTGATATGTTATTAAAAACACGATAGTTTTCGTTTTAAAAACGCCGATAACGTAATAATCGTTTGAAATATTTCAGATATCAAGTTTTAAATTCGAAACGCTTAAAAAACTAACTTAAGTTAAAGCTTACCTGTATCACAAAAACGACGATTATTTTGGTTTTAATTAATTAAAATTTGATTACTAACAGCTTCTTTTAACTTGCATGTCTTACGAATGCGAAACAATTTCGGGAAAGGATGGTAACACTAAATCTTCATCGAGTAGCAGGTAAATTCGATGTCTTTGTGAATGTTCCCAACTTCTTTAACCTAATTATTAAAAAATTGTTAAAAAAAAAAAGAAATAAAAAAATTATTTTATACCCTTTTTTTTAATTAGCACAACAACTTCATCTTCAACAAATCAAACATCCGGAGGAGATGTTTGCGCCCGTCCAGGTGGTGGTGGTGGTGAAGTAAAAACGTGGTTAGACGATTTAAACTCGCCATTAGTCCAAGGGGATGGCGATAAAAAAAGTTTGATGTTGAGATTCGACGTCAGCCAATATACTCCGGAAGAAATCGTTGTTAAAACCGTTGATAATAAATTATTGGTTAGATTAAGACTCATTCTTTAACCCCATTTATTATTGATTTACATTTCTTTTAGGTACACGCTAAACATGAAGAAAAATCTGAATCAAAATCGGTTTATAGGGAGTACAACAGAGAATTTTTGTTACCAAAAGGTACCAATCCGGAACAAATAAAAAGTTCTTTAAGCAAGGATGGCGTTTTAACCGTTGAAGCTCCACTTCCGGCCATTACTTCCGGAGAGACCATGATTCCAATTCAGCACTGATTAAAATAAACCCGTCAAAAATTGATTAAATGGGGTTTTAATCGCACTTTTTGTAATACTCTTGAATTCTTTGACAAAGCGAATTTATAATATTTTTTAGTTTTTTTTTTTAATTAATTTTCTTTTGGTAGCTACGCGTTTTTTAGGACGTTTCTAATTTATTTGTGGAATCGAAATTTTAATTTAAATTAACTATACACGAAGTTGTAGTGTTGGGAATTAAAATGACAAAATTGTATATGTATATTTATATAATAAACAAATATATTCAAAAATGCAATTTTTTCTTAAATTTACATTTTTAAGTTCTTAAATTAGCTAAAGCCTTATCTAAGATATCTTTTTTAATCTTAGGATACTCTGGATTATTTTTTAAAACAATTTGACAAACATCAATAGCATCAGCGTATCGTTTTCCTTTCAAATGACAGTGAGCTAAACGATACCCAATAACGGCATTCGATTTCCCGTTAAATTTCCATGCTGAATAATACATTTGAGCCGCCTCTTTATATTTTTGTTCCTTCTCAGAAATGTTTCCATAAAATTCCAAAGCTTTGCAACACGCCCGGTTATGTTGCAAAATTTTCTTCAACAATTCCAACGCTAAATCATATTTAGACGATTTCATATAATAATCAGCCAATAACAACCAACACCTTTCTAAATATTCGGCGTCTTCAAACGACCAAACCGATTTCATCACCCTTTTAAGTTGATTTTTAGCCCGCTGACTTTGTTTTAATAAAGTATGCGCTAAAGCAATACCTAAAATAGGGCCCACATTATCTTTATAACGATCCTGAGACGCCAGCGATATAAAATCTTCGAGGGCTTGTTCAATCGAAGGTTTCTCTTTGGTGGCGAGTAATAAAAAATTCTTAAATAGCTTATATTTTAATTGATCCTCGCCGGTCGAGTCAATTTTCGATTTTAATTCTTTTAATAAACGATCCGCCGTTTTTAAAGCCATCGAACGCGAATCTTTGTACTCGATATCATCGATATCGATAAAATGTTCACCCAAAATCTCATCTTCAGGATTTAAACAAATCTCGATCATGTTGTAAATCGCCTGGCGATTCCAATCTGAACTTTGACGGGCGATGTTAAAATTTCTTAGAGCACCATTTAAATTCCCCGAGTACCATTGGTATAAAGCTAATGAATAACAAAAACCTGGACAATAACAAAAAATTTATTATTACTATTTTAAATATTACTTGGTTTATTTATTATAATTAATAAGGAAATTAAGGAAGGAACAAATCCCATATAACTTGACTATTAATTTTGACATTTCTTAACTACCAGAGTTGACTCATTATTAAATTTGACGTGTATTTATTAAATACGTAGTTTCAAAGTCGAATTTGATCTGACGTGTTCATGTTGAAACTTTCTAGTTCTAGTTTTAATTGTCATTCAGCACTAGATTGTTGTATATCTTTATTGAAGTAGTAGAAACGTATTAGAAAAGAATCATTTGGGTTTAGTCGTCTTAAGAGACGTAAATGATAATTAAAGTTGTAGTTTATTATCTAAAGTTGTAAAAAAGTTAACAAATTAATAAAATAATTTTACCTGGATCTTTTGTAGGAATAAAAATTTCTTTTTCAGCATTCTCTAAATATTTTAAAACATCCTCAAGATTCCCAGTTCGACGCATTATCTCAATAAATCTAACTAAAGCACGCCAATTTGTTGGTTGTTTCGATAAAAGTTGAGTAAAATGATAAATAGCCATATCAAAATCAACCTAAATGATATTACAACAAAAAATGTTTATTAAAATTTAAAAAAATTAATAATTTTTACCTTTCTGAATGCAACATCGGCCATAAGAACCGTTCCATCCTCGTTTTCAGGATCGATACTTAATAAATTATTACAAGTCTGTTGACATAACTCCATTTTATTCATTTGCATATAAAGTTTAGCTAAACAACCCAAAATCGTACAATTATCCGGGGAAATAACTAAAGCTTCTTTGTAAAATTTAATTGCTTGGTCGAAATCTCTCGATTCAATTGATAAATTAGCTAATTTTTGATATAAATTTAATGAAGAGATCATTTCTTCATCGGTTAAAGTCATCCTTTGAACTGAATATAATTTATTTAATCTCGATTGAGTTTCGGATGTGTTTATTAAAACATTTATCGTTTCGGCATTGTTGGATTTCTCGTAAGTTTTCGCTAATAACTTTTGTAGCTTAATTAAATATTTTAACGAGGTTTGGTCGGAAATTCCTTTATTTTTTTCGGCATCAATTTCGTTTTTCAAAAAATGTTCCGCGTTTACATATTGTTTCAATTTAATATACAAATCAGCTAATTGAAGTTTCATCGATGAATCATCGGTTAATTTGATCGTTTCAATGTAATAATTAATCGCTTTTTCATAATTATGGGTAATTATTAAAGCTTCCCCCATTTTTTTCGTTAAAAACGGATCTTTCGGATTCATTTTTAACGCGGTTTCATACGAATTTAAAGCATTTTCTAGTTCCAAAATGTTTAAATACGCATCACCTAATAATACGTAACTTTCCGCGTCGGGGATTTTATTAACTAATTCTTCGTAGCATTTCAAATAAGCTTGTTTATCTTTGCGTTGTTTTAAATAAATTTGAGCTAATTTTGATTTGGCTTCTAAATAATAAACATCGTTTGGTTTAATTTTGTTTAACATATCAACAGCTGTTTGTATTTCTTTATTTTTAACCATTTCATCAGCGCTTAATAAAATAATTTTTGCTTCTTCCGGAGTGTCCTTAAATTCTTCGATTGCGTCTTGAAGCAATTTCGAAGCTTCGTGAATTTGTTTTAATAAATTATGCATGTTTATTAGTTCAATGTAGATTAAGCTTTTATCGGGTAAAGAAACTTCGTCGATGAAGCTCTTTTTTTGCTTTAAATTTGCGAGGTTTAGAGCCATTGTGAAGTATTTAATGGCTTCCTCGTAATTGTTTTTATGTTTTTCGATTAATCCTGATATTAAATGAAACAACGAGTTTTCTCTTACTTTAAAATTGTAACTTAAACCAGCCTCTAAGCTTTGTTCGGCGCGATCGAATAAGTTTTTATCTAATTGTATTTGTGCCATCAACAAATAAATTTCGCTGGAAGGATTTTTGTTGATTTTGATTAAATTTTCGATTATGTTCATTGCCTCGGCACTATCTCCTTTGAAATAAAGTATTTTCGCTTGTAAATGTTGAGCTTGATCGTTCCCCGGGCAAGATGACGTGATTAATTTTAATATTTCAAGTGATTCTTTTAAAGATTCATCCCCTATTTTAGTCGTTTTAAAGTTTTGTGCTGTACAAGAAAATGAAATGACACTTAAAAACTCTTGGATTAAATCCATAAGGAAAATTGGGTTTAACAATTTCAAATAATCAACGCCGAATGAATAAAAACGGATTTTTTTGAGATGGGCGCTTTTAGCTAGCTTTAAAAATTTAATTTTCGTCTCATTCTGCTCAGAAATTTTCGCTTTCATATAAAATAACACCGCGGGGATTTCGCGTTCTTGTAACTCCATCAAGAAATCAATTTGATCGTTAACGTTATTAAGATTCTTTTTGTTAACATTCTCAAGTAACTCACATAAAGAAGAACCGATTAAAGCGTCAATACTAGAATCGTTTAACTTTAAAACCGACTTAAAATAATAACTGGCTTCTTTAAAATTATTTTGTAACAAACATTGATAACCCATTTCAGTTAAAAATTCGTTACATCCCGGTGATTTACTCAAACATTTCTCGATCATTTTAAAAGTTTCCGTTAAAATAACGAGGTTTTTAGTAATTCGCGAAAATAATTTTGCATTTTCTAACAAAATTTCGGGATTTTTCGCCTCGGAATTTTCAATTTCGTTGATTAATTTTTTAATAAAAATAGAAGCCTCGTCGAAATTCGAATCGCGACACAAAAAAATTAAAACATTCATTCTAACGGCTTCTAAATTGTTCAGATCTAAATCAAAAATGCGATTAATTATTTCTAAGGTCGCTTCGAAATCTTTTATTGAAAATAAATACTTCATTTTCGCTATTAACGGTAAAACGTTTGAAGGAAACCGAACTATTGACTTGTTTATAAACGATAAAGCATCGTCATAATTATTTTCGCTTATTAAACTTTGCGTCACCCCAAAAACTGCGTCTAAATCCCTTGGGTTATCGTTTAAAGTTTTTTTAAATAATTCGGAAGGGTTTTTGTCGATACTTTTCCCAATTTGTTTTAAATTAATTATAATCCAACCTTTTAAAGCAAACCCTCGGGGAAAAGCTTCGTTTTTTAATAAACTCTTATCAATAAACTCCAAGCTTTTCTCATATTTACCCAAAACGAGCAACAAAAAAGCTGTGTAATAATAATCTAAATAATTAGCATTCCTTTTTAACTCCTTCAACTCATTTTCAAACCCACCCTTTTCATTATTACTTAAATTACTAAATTTATTAACATAATAAGCTCCAATTAGCGATGATAACCTCAAAGAATCTTCACTCCTCAAACTTTCAAATTCTTGCAAACTTTGTTGATATCGCTTATTTAATAATAAAGCTAAAGCGTAATGAAAATTAAATTTAACTTCGTTGTTATGCTTTGATAATGCATCTTTAGAAACGGTTAAAAGGTTATTTAGATATCTTTCACGGTAAAGATAAAAAATTAAATTTTCTGTATCAAAAGGATCCATTTTAATGTTACAATAGTTGCTTTATTTAGATCTTAAGCTCTAAACGTCCATGTGTGTTCAATTACATAGGGATGATACTTATCGTAGTTCTTCTTATAAAAGTCTTGAAGAAATTCGCAAGTTAACTTCATACGCCACTTTTGTTCGATGATGTAATCAAATGTTTTCTAAAAAAAAATAAAAAATTAGAATTAGATTTTAATATTAAGAGAAAAGGGATAAAATGGGAGTAAAACCTCTGCGAGTACACCAGAATGCCCTAACCCACGGAATTGGCGGGGAATTTCAGTTTCGTTTAAGTGGAGAATACCATTTTCTATAGTATACCTAATTATTCCCCAATCATCACAAGGGGGACATCCTAATCTTAACATGAACTGTTTAAATTTAGGCAAATGCTTGAATGTATGCATTGTTTTAAAGTGAAACGAAAAATTTTACCTTTTTATCATCTAAAATTGACAGTTACACAAAAACATGAATGTATGAAACGTGTGTTGTCATGACAACCAATTGACCCCATTATTTTTTGTTAGTGCGCCATCTATGATTGAATCGACGAAATTTATACTTACAACAAAATTTAAATAAATAAATTTTATTAATAAATGTTTGTAATATTATTACCTCAGCAAAAATAGATCCAATTCCATGTCCTTGATATTTATCAGGAACAACGGTGTGTCTTAAATCATACACGTCATCGGTATTTGCATATTTCATTGTAGCGTAATCACCTTGGGGTAATTTTAAACGAAACATACTATCGCTGGTTATTTTTTCGATGTTGCCTTTTAACACAAAATCACGAATGCTCGTTGACATAGTTCTCGTCCACATTTTGAATAAACTAGACTAGACTGAAAGAAAAACTGATATAATATGAGCAAATTTTAACTTCTCTCTAACCTTTAAAAAGGACGTTTAAAAAAACTGTTGACTTCCAATAATAACTTGTTTATGAGGTTTAAATCGAGATTATTTACGTTTTTCTAAAGTTAGGTTAGAAAACGTTAATGTATAAAGTCCATCACTCCCAAAAGATTCAAGGTCACTACTTTTAGGTTATATTTTTAGGTTATACTTTTAATAAGCAACAATATATCTCCGATAAGCATATCTGTGTTGATTATAATATCCAATTAAGAAATCACATGTAAGTATCATTCTCAGGTCGTTCGTTGCTATATAATCGAAAGTTTTCTACAAATTTTAATTATTAAAAATTTCATACATATTTTTAAACAAATTAATTTCTTTACCTTTGCTAAAATACTAGCATATCCTTGTCCCCGGTGTTCTTTAGGTATATAAGTGTTCATCAAATAATAAATACCATGTCTATAGCTATAAGATATTTTTCCATACTCTCCATTAAGTTTTAAGAGAAAACAACCAAGGTGGGGCGCATTATGAACAGACATTGATGAGAATTGTTAATAAACGCAGAGAATTTTGAATTATGTATCGAAAAAATATTGAAAATGTCAAATTGTGATTGACTTTGAAAATAAAACAAAAATGTTTTTGATGTACTTTATTTATTGACCTAAATAACAACAAAATTAACCGTGAACATTAACAAATTAATTGTACATTTGTTTTAAAACCGCCAAATACGAATAAGACGTCCTTAAAATCATCATTAACGTCCCCAACGTTAAATTAAAGAATTTCCCAGCTGTCAAAATCGTTGGGATTTTGGATCGTTCCATAATGATGAAGAGATATTTGTTTACATTTGGGTTTAAAGTGTTCCATTCGGACATATAACAAGCTTCACCAACTCCACTACTCTAAAAAAAGAATATAATATTAAATTTAAAGTATATATAGTACATTTCTTTTTAATGTTAACAGATACACAAAATATTAATAAGTTACAATACTCAAAAAACTACAAGAATCAACAGAAGGCTTCATTACATAACTCATTCTTTCAGTGTCACGTCAAAACAACTATCTGTAATGGATCATGGACCACTGCGAGCTATCGCCATTGTGTGAAGTGGCCATAAATGGTAGATAATGGTGATGGTAATGGCAAAGAATGGCTTTGAAGCAGTCGAACACCACACATCATAGGGTGCACATAGCCGAGGCAATGCTGTGATTTGGCAGAGATGGTATTGGGGTTTTCCTAGACGATGTTAAGAATTATTGATATTAAAAGATGCCTTGGACGATATTAAAAGATGCCTGGGACGATATTAAGATTCTCTGGCACTAGCTGTCCGAGATGATGTTGAGATCAATTACTAGATTTATACAAGACATTCTGTGGAGCGATTTACAGATGATAAAGTCAATTTCTTGCCAATTTCGAGATTTTTTGAGCATATTTGGGACACTATGGAGATAACCTGCGAAAAATCCGACATCATTCGCCAACACTGCAAGCTTTTCATGATTTATGACAGGTTGCTTGAACCACAATAGTTCAGGAAATCGCAAGAAACGCAACCACAGAACCTCCATATGTCGTTGCATCCATCTTAGCTTAAATTTGTTAGATATACCTATTATTGTAAACAATATGGAGTGTTTTATTTTAATAGTATCTTATTGTTAGTTGAGATTAGTAAGTCATTAACTAACATAATGTCAATGTTTTTGAAAAAGAATCTACACATTTCCCGAAATACTTACATTTACATTTTAACTTACATTTTAATAACTTACCTTATCTAAAATGTCATGTCCAAACCAACTGTAAATAGCAACTTGGTTTAAATTACAAAAAAAGTACAGAACTAAAGTGACGTATTGGATTTTTTTCGGGGACATCTAAAAAAAATTGATTACATTTTTGAGTAATTAATAACGTTTTTTTTTTTTTGATTTACAACAAATACTTGAAATCCCGTTACACACATTATAATGATGCTGCAAAGAAATTGGATGAAAATTCCAGTCGAATACATCTCTTCAATTTCTTTAACAAAACTAAAAATTTAAAAATTAATAAACATTAAACGCAAATAATTTATTTAATTACTTTAAAATCATGTTATGGTGATCGATATTCCTTCGTAATCTTTTAGTAATAAGGCGATTCTTATCTTTTTCATTTTTTGGTAAATCATTAGTTACATTTTGTAAATTATCTTTTAAAATTTCGAATTGGGACGATGCCAAACTTATCATCGCTGCGTTTATGCAGTCCAAACTTGTGTGATTGTAACCGTTTAAAATTAACGCGCAAAGTTGATAAACGTAAATGATAAATTGATATTTATCTGTGTTGATGGGAAACCAACCTGGTAAAGGGGTAGTGTGCTCGATGTAAGGAAAAATTGCGAAAAAAATGATTGTTAAACCGACTGATGTTCGATACATCGTAGCGAAAAAGGCGGTCATTTTAATTGCTCGAACAATAAATTTATCCTGGTTCTCGGTGTGAATGTTAAACATTGGTTGTTTTAAGTAATTCTCTAATAAATCAAATTGTTTCCATCTTGCTAACATGTTAAATGTTTTCCATAAATACGTGGTTTGAGTTAAACCAAAATAAAGACATTCGAGAATTTCGGGTAGATTTTTGATTTCCACCCCGATTTTCATCACCATCGATATTATTAATGTTATAGAGATCGTTGTACTTATCGTGCATTTTATTAACAATTTGAAAGTAAAAGAATCTTTCCCGATTGGGTAACCGAAAAATTTTAGAATTGCTTTTTCCGTTTTGAAAGCATCAAAATGACTTGGCCTCTAAAATAATTATATTAAAAATTACTTTTGGATTATATCAACAAATTTTACCTTCATTCTTTTAACAAAAAGCTTTAACGAAGTAACTTTAAAATTAAGAAAATTCTCATTATATATTATTATAAGTGAATTAAGCTTTTATGAGTTAATTTGCGTAATTTTCTAATTCGCTTATTATAACTACAGAAATTATTAATTAAAATAAGTGCAATTACATTGAAATTAATTCATTTTAACGTGGGATTTTATTGTTTTTGATACATCTGTCGAAGAACTGCGAAATACGAATAAGCACTCCTTAAAATCTAAAAAAGAATAATAATTAAACATGTATTATTAAATTATTAAATAATTAAATCATTACAGACATAAACGTGGCTAACGAAAGAGTAACAAAATAACCAGCTGTTAAAATAATCGGCCTCTTCGCTCTTTCCATTATAATAAAAAGCATCTTTTTATTTTTAGTGTTAAAATCGGTCCAATTCGACATGTAACAACATTGCACCAAATCGGAACTTTTCTCCAAAATGATTTGACCGAACCATTCGTAAATTGCGATTTGGAAAACCATCGTTATAAAGTAAAATGTCATCAAGAAAAATCGCAAACTTTTCACTGGGGTCTAAAAACGATCGAAACGTTACGTCTCTTTATCTGTACAAAAATAAAGTTTTTTGCTAACAATAAGAAATTGAATGCCCGTCATGCACAAGATAATCACACCGGAAATCATTTGGAAGAAAATTCCGTAAGTGAAAATTTCTTCGACGCGTTGAACGAAACTGAAAATTAAAAAAAAAAAAGAAATAGAAACAATAAAATATAGAAGACGATACTAATAAATGTTTGGAACATTGTTGATGACGACATTGACTTTGAACATTGTTGGATACCAGGGATGGGTTTGAAAGTTATTCGAGATGACGTGAATGTTGAGATGTAGAATAACACTAGTCTACAAAAAAAAAAATCATAAAATGTACATCTGACGCCACTGTATTTTTCTTATGTAGTTTGGTCCCCTAAACCCAAAAATCACATTTAAAATTTTTTCTATGGATACGTTTTGGAGCTATGAATTTTTTTTTTTTTTTTAGAGGTACTTTGACTATTTGCAGCATATCTCGAGTTAGAGATGACCGATCTGGTGGTGCTATTCATCAAATTAAAGAGTATTGTACAGCACATAATAAATGGTATTAATGCTTATTCCAATCGGTTCGGTAGTTTTAAAACAATGACCCATAATATGTGAAAAAAGGATTTCTTTAGACAAAATATGAACCAAAAATTCATTCAATATCCGTGTAGAGTCGCAGAAAAATTCTTTTTTACTTTCTATGTAAAGATTGCTCTTTTTAGAAGACAATAAGGTACACAGGATGAGAATCGGTGGAGAAATTACCAAAAATTATGATCTTCTATATGTGAGAGCACAGCTTTTTTTAAAACGGTTTTTTAATCAAAAATGACAATACAAAATTACAAAAAAGAGAAACGCAAAAATTTCGTCTTATTGTTTACATACAGTTTGTACTATTACAATAGGAAGACAGTATTTACGACCAAAGCCTATAGAGAAATATCGAAATTATGATCATTTGTGAGTCAAAGTGCCAACATCCAGCTTTTCCTGTTTCTGTAACTTTTCTCAAAAAGCACGAAATACAGTTCTTCATTCAGTTTATTTTGATTGTAACACTTAGGTATTTATAAAATAGTATGCACAAGTCTTAGAAATAAGTTTGCCCCCCGCTTTGCCTTCTGTTTCTTTGAGAATCCGTCTCTCTTATGAGGAACCAGATATAGTCTCCCATCATTCTTTCATCCCAAATTCCCTGATAACGCCGCTCAATGTTCTTCATTTGTTGGTGGAATCTTTCGCCATGTTCGTCACTTACGTCACCAAGATTCTCCGGGAAGAAATTTAAGTGTGAGTGTAAAAAATGAATTTTTAGAGACATATTTACACCTGTTGGAAAAAATTAAAATAAAATTAAACGTATAACTGAAAATAATGAAATAACGTGTATTTGTAAACTGCCTGCATCCCCATAGCTTTTGAAATGTACATCGAAATTAAATTCAGAATAAAAAACGTGTCATTCCTTCATTGTTTTTTTATTCTGAATCAAAATGTCTCTTAACTCGGAACCTGCAGGGATGCCGGTACTTTACGGATACCCGGAATAATAATAATAATGATCTATACCCATTTTTGCATAATTCTGAAGCAAATTTTCAACAATTGTCTCGTAATTCGGGCTTTTATTGTTTCCAAGAAAATCAGAAACAATTAACTGAAACGAATTCCAGGCTGCAGCTTCAACGGATGATAAATAGGTTTGAAATTTGTCATCTTTTAAAAGTTTTTTTATTTGTGGACCGTTGAAAACACCTTCCTTGATTTTTGCGAATGAAAGATTTTCAAATAAGGTTCTTAAATAAGCAAACGCTTGGCCTTCTATATCCAGCGCTTTCACAAAATTCTTGAAGAGTCCAAGTTTAATATGTAATGGCGGGAGAAGGATGTTTTCTTTTTTAATAAGAGGCAAGTATTTAATGTTGCCCTCGCCGAGGGTGTTGCTTTTTCTTTCCTTGCGCGGCTGTCCCAAAGACAAAGGAAACAACAATATTTCGTGTAGCCGCTTTGTAAACCACATAACATGCCTGTGACTTTAAATCGGCACAAACTTTCCAGTCATGGTCTTCGTAATTAAGAGATTTTAATAGTTTAACCATTGTTTCGTACGATTCTTTGGTATTTACAGCATGCGCGATCGGAATTGATGGTTTTTCATTTCCATTATGCAAGAGAACTGCTTTCAAACTACTTTTATTGCTATCAATAAATAACCGCCACTCGTGTGCATTATAAGGCTGGCCAAGCTCCTCGAACAAACCGGGAATGTCTTTGCAAAAGCATATGTTATCAGTTGACGTATAATACTTTGTGTAAGGCCTGTCACGGTCTCTGTAATATGTTACTTTAACACTCGTATCCAAAAAGTGATATTGCTTCATACGAGATGCATGTAATTCTGCTTTCTCCTTTGAAAGCTCCAAGTCTCTCACCCAATCATTCAGTTCTTCCTGTGTTAGAAGATGCTGTTCATGCTGTCCTTGACATTCAGTTAAATCACTTCGGAAATCTGACGTATCAGTACTTGAGGACTGAGATAAATCAGGGCAGTTGGGGATGGGAAGTGTATCTGAATGCGGAACTGGAAACGTGACAGATGGTACATTTGCATAAACCCATCGCATATTTTTCCCAATTCCGGTTTGTTTACTTAGGCAAAAGTAGCAGTCGGTTGTATGACAAAGTGGTTCTTTCCAAATCATTGGTACGCCAAATTTCATGTACCGCCTAACGTTAAAAAAAGTTATAAATTATAAAGTATTTTTAACATGAAATACATACCCTGGCGCGCCGGAGGCCCATCCACTAAGATTTATATGACAATTAAGACATAAAAAACTTGGTGTCCATTGTTCTTGAAGATTCTCAGCTGGTATTCCAAAATATTGGAGATAATTTTCTTGTACCGAATTAGTAAATTTACGTATGTTTTTCTTGACGACATATTCACCACACACATAACAGAAATTAAGGGGGTCGTTTTCACACTCAAAAATTCGTTGTCTTTTACTCATTTTATAATCAAGCATGCAATTAAACTATATTATACGATACAATTTGTGAACAACTGTTTAACGCTGAATATGGAACTCGAATGAATAACTTTAGCAATCTTAGTCTCCACGAAACCTTCCCTTACGGTACAGTGGGGGTTTTTATGATGCTCACTTTTTTCTTAACATTCCGGGAAAAAACCTTTTCATTTGTCCACGAGAAACGTATTTATTTTAATATTGTTCAAGTAGGTAAAAAAAGATGGGACAAACCTGTGTGCGAAGAACCTTTGTTCTAAAACCGATAGTTTTCCAAGAATAATAAAATGCACTGATACCTCAAATATCCTTTTTCAAGTAAACTTAATTCACTGAGTAAAACGGCAATATACGTTAGGAATACCGAAAAATATAGAAACAGGAAAAACCTGGGCATCTTCCTATTGTAAAAGTACAAACCTTATGTAAAAAATAAGACGGAATTTTTGCGGCTCTCCAAGGTGTTTAAGTGAGTTTATGTGATTTTTGATTAAAAAAACCGTTTTTCAATTCAAATATCCAATAAAAATTGCAGTATTCCGTTTAAAATAACGAAGTTGTAGGCTACTTCCGGTACACTGGATGTGGCAGCCATCTTGAAATTATTTTAAATCGAAAGATTGGGATGAATAGAATAGCTCCTATACGTAAAATCTCAGAAACGTATGAAACATGAAACCTAAAAATTTCTAACGGTACACTTGCGCGGAATTTCTTGTACAAGAAAAAGCTGTGCTCTCACATATAGAAGATCATAATTTTTGGTAATTTCTCCACCGATTCTCATCCTGTGTACCTTATTGTCTTCTAAAAAGAGCAAACTTTACATAGAAAGTAAAAAAGAATTTTTCTGCGACTCTACACGGATATTGAATGAATTTTTGGTTCACATTTTGTCTAAAAAAAATTCTTTTTTCACATATTATGGGCCATTAGTTTAAAACTACCGAACCGATTGGAATAAGCATTAATACCATTTATTGGCTATACAATACTCTTTAATTTGATGAATAGCACCACCACATCGGTCATCTCTAACTCGAGATATGCTGCAAATAGTCATAGTACCTCTAAAAAAAAAAAAAAATTCATAGCTCCAAAACGTATCCATAGAAAAAATTTTAAATGTGATTTTTGAGTTTAGGGGACCAAACTACATAAGAAAAATACAGTGGCGTCAAATGTATTTTTTTTTATAGACTAGTGTAATCAGGAATGTTTGGCACGATGTTGAGATATGCTAGGAATGATGCTATGAGATGTCTGGGATGATGCTTATGTGTGGTACTGAGAGGTATCCGACCATGTAACCATGTCGATGGCTAACAGAGACAATATTAAACCAATATCATGCCTGGTACACGGATGCTTTAAAGGCAGTTGGATCCGGAGTAGGCATTCATTTCAGGAATGGTATGAAGGTGATGTTTATGGGTATCTGCACTCATATTGAACTGATAGTGATGAAAAGTCAGATTGGATAATCTTGAGATGTGCCAGGGGGCAATTATTAAAGGATGTCTGTACTCAACTCTAAAATGGCGTTGTGATACTTAACACATTTTTGTAAATTCTGCTCAATTTCTTCATCATCGTGACCTAAATGATTCTCAAGGTAATCTTTAAGTATTTCAAATTGAGCGGAAGCGACGTTAACCAAAGCCACACAAATACAATCCAAAGACATGTTGTTGTAAGCGTTTAACATAAAACAAACCAGCTCGTATATAAATTGACCGTAAAGATATTTCTCCGGATCGAAACCGAAATAAACCGGAACCATTAAATGTTTAGTTATAAACGGAAAAATCGAATACATCGACGCCGTAAACAACGCGATTCCTTGATAAACACGGGCGATAATGAAGTGGTATTTTTCCATATCGGTGATGAAATGATCTTGAGAGACTTTATGCGATTTAAAAATGTCGGTTTCTAAGATGTCTTCGAGTTCGTCTAGATATGGTTTGTGGTAAACGAAAGAATACAGTTTTAATACGTTTCCGAATTGCATGAAGAAGAAGTATAAAGCTTCGAAAATTTTTTGTATTTCTCTGCGATCCATGTACATTTGCCAAATCATTGTAAAACATAGAGATGTTGAAAATGATAGGGTTAAGTAACGCATGAATTTTTTGAATGGCTTCATCGGTTTTCCTTTGTAAATGTAAATTCCGGTTAAGAAAAGAAGATATTGCTCAGTGGCAAAGATTGATTGAAATGTTGGCCTCTAAAAAATATTAGATTTATAATGGTTATTAAATTAAAATTTTTAAAAATCACTTTTTCATTTTTTTCTTCTTTCTCTTTTTTATCACTTTCAACGTTAACAATTGTAGTTATTTCGTTTTCCATTTTTGATTGGATTTGATAAAGTTAAAATTGGGTTACCGTGCTTTTATAGTGACTTTAATAATACTTAATTATTGTTTCAATTTTTTATTGGGTTATTACTGAGATTATTTCATGGGGTAATTAGAAAATCGTTATTTTATATTGAAGTTTTAATTGACACAAACTCATTTTAATCGATTCGTTTTTATTAAGAATTAAACCACAAAATGTTAATCGTAAAAACAGCAAAAACCAATCCTTTTCTAATCGGACCAGAGTACACAAGCCCATAAATAACAACAATTTTACTACTTCACAATCGGAAATTGTTTTTTAAAATTACACCGAATACAATACGCTGACTCAAACAGTTTTTTTATTTGCTTTTCTCCCAGTTTGAATACTTACTTTGAACACTCACATTTTAATTTTCGCTCTCTTAGTGTATGTGTGTGTTGTGGTGTGTTTACAAAAACATTTATTATTGACGGTATAACAAAACCCAACTTTGTGATGTAACAAAGATTCACGTAATCCATCAGTTGATCTCAAAGTTTTATAATAAACACATTAAAAGTTAAAAATCATTAAAAAATCTTTCCTAATAATTGTAATTAATTATTTTAAGATGGGCGGAGAAAGTTACAACATGAATTCATGCCAATTTGACTTTATAAAAGAAGAATCATACACAAGAAAAGGTTGCTTCGTAACAACCCCCAAAGCGATTCTTTACGTTATCATTGCGATTATTTCATTGATTATCGTAGCTTTAGTTATGTACTATTACGGTCCTTATTCTTCAGTTGTTAAGGTAAATTATTCATTATTTTTTCATGGTAAACGATTTTTTCTCACGAGTTAAATCACGTGAAATTTATTTTTAGACGATTGAAAAATCCATGGACATTGAGAAACTTCTTAATGATTCAGTAGGAAATATATCCCAAGATATTCGATTACCAAAAGATTTAGAACCGACTTTTTACCAACTCAAAATCGACCCTAAAATCGGCTTCGAAAACAGCGACATTTACGAAGGAGAAGTTACAATTCGATTCAAATGCAAATATAAAACTAAAACGATCGTTTTAAATGCCGAAAATTTGGATATCAATAACATTGAGGTGTTTCGAATCGATTCAGTTCAAAATCGAACGAAAAGGGACGTTTTAGATAATAACACAAACGAAAATTTAAATGAAATTGTCTCAAATTCCACAAATTTTGATTTATCAAATTCGTCTTTAAATTTTGCGGATTCTGATGGTTTTTCGACTTTAAATTCAGTTAATGAAGAAATAACAACTATTTCAGGGTTAAATTCTTTTGAATCGACGAGTTTTAGCGACTTAAAATCGACTACGATGGCTTCTAGGGTTATAGAAAAAGATCGGATGGACAAAAATTATAAAAAATTACCGGGTAAGATAAATTATAGTTGTAGTAAAAATATTTTATTTAATATTGATATCTCAATTCGTTCTTAAGATATATTTTTTACAGGGTTAAATTAAAAAACTCGTATCACCGGTGTTTTTAGAAACGAAAGAATTATTTTTGGTGGGTTGAAACTGTAAAAAATTTGTAATAAAATGGTTTTTATTTCATTTTGATATCTCCATTCGTTCTTAAGATATGATTAGTTAAATTACATTATTTTAACTTAACCTCTGTAACTACAAGGTTGAACTAAAAAAATCGTATCACCGGGAATTTTTAAAACGAAGGAATTATTTTGGGTGTGTTGAAAATGCATAAAATTTGTAATAAAATGGTTTTTATTTCATCTTGATATCTCAATTCGTTCTTAAGATATGATTAGTTAAATTGTATTATTTTGATTTAACCTCAATAACTACAGAGTTCGATTAAACAAGTCGTATCACCGATGTTTTTAGAAACGAAGGAATTATTTTTGGTGGGTTGAAACTGTATAAAATTTGTAGTAAAATGGTTTTTATTTCATCTTGATATCTCAATTCGTTCTTGAGATACGATTCTTTAAATTTCATTATTTTGACTTAACCTCTATAACTACAGGGTTAAATTAAAAAAATCGTATCATCGGTAATTTTTAAAACGAAGGAATTATTTTGGGGGTGTTGAAAATACATAAAATTTGTAACAAAATGGTTTTTATTTCATCTTGATATCTCCATTCGTTCTTAAGATATGATTAGTTAAATTGTATTATTTTGATTTAACCTCAATAACTATAGAGTTCGATTAAATAAGTCGTATCACCGGTGTTTTTAGAAACGAAGGAATTATATTTGGTGGGTTGAAACTGTATAAAATTTGTAGTAAAATGGTTTTTATTTCATCTTGATATCTCAATTCGTTCTTGAGATACGATTCTTTAAATTTCATTATTTTGACTTAACCTCTATAACTACAGGGTTAAATTAAAAAAACACGTATCACCGGTGTTTTTAGAAACGAAAGAATTATTTTTGGTGGGTTGAAACTGTATAAAATTTGTAATAAAATGGTTTTTATTTCATCTTGATATCTCAATTCGTTCTTGAGATACGATTCTTTAAATTTAATTATTTTGACTTAACCTCAATAACTACAAGGTTAAATTAAAAAAGCACGTATCACCGGTGTTTTTAGAAACGAAAGAATTATTTTTGGTGTGTTGAAACTGTATAAAATTTGTAATAAAATGGTTTTTATTTCATCTTGATATCTCAATTCGTTCTTGAGATACGATTCTTTAAATTTCATTATTTTGACTTAACCTCTATAACTACAAGGTTAAATTAAAAAAACACGTATCACCGGTGTTTTTAGAAACGAAAGAATTATTTTTGGTGTGTTGAAACTGTATAAAATTTGTAATAAAATGGTTTTTATTTCATCTTGATATCTCAATTCGTTCTTGAGATACGATTCTTTAAATTTCATTATTTTGACTTAACCTCTATAACTACAGGGTTAAATTAAAAAAACACGTATCACCGGTGTTTTTAGAAACGAAAGAATTATTTTTGGTGGGTTGAAACTGTAAAAAATTTGTAATAAAATGGTTTTTATTTCATTTTGATATCTCCATTCGTTCTTAAGATATGATTAGTTAAATTACATTATTTTGACTTAACCTCTGTAACTACAAGGTTGAACTAAAAAAATCGTATCACCGGGAATTTTCAAAACGAAGGAATTGTTTTGGGTGTGTTGAAAATGCATAAAATTTGTAATAAAATGGTTTTTATTTCATCTTGATATCTCCATTCGTTCTTAAGATATGATTAGTTAAATTACATTATTTTGACTTAACCTCTGTAACTACAAGGTTGAACTAAAAAAATCATATCACCGGGAATTTTCAAAACGAAGGAATTGTTTTGGGTGTGTTGAAAATGCATAAAATTTGTAACAAAATGGTTTTTATTTCACCTTGATATCTCAATTCGTTCTTGAGATACGATTCTTTAAATTTAATTATTTTGACTTAACCTCAATAACTACAAGGTTAAATTAAAAAAGCACGTATCACCGGTGTTTTTAGAAACGAAAGAATTATTTTTGGTGTGTTGAAACTGTATAAAATTTGTAATAAAATGGTTTTTATTTCATCTTGATATCTCAATTCGTTCTTGAGATACGATTCTTTAAATTTCATTATTTTGACTTAACCTCTATAACTACAGGGTTGAACTAAAAAAATCGTATCACCGCTGTTTCTAGAAACGAAAGAATTATTTTTGGTGTGTTGAAACCGTATAAAATTTGTAATAAAATGGTTTTTATTTCATCTTGATATCTCAAGTCGTTTTTGAGATACGATTTTTTAAATTGCAGTAGTACTAGTAGTTTATCCTTTATTTTGACATTGTGTTGTAGCAACTCATTTAACATTTCTTAGGTTTAGGTAGCTTTTAAGTGCCTTAATTTTTTTAGATGAAATTTTATCAACAACTTTTATAAACATAACAACTCAAAACAACGACCCAGAAAATTTAAAATATTCGATTAGACTCAAAAAAGATTTAGAACAAAATAAAGATTATCTGCTCAAAATCAACTTTAAATCGAATATAACAGAAGCGTTTCACGGACTTTATAAAATCATTAGCGATAATAAAAGGTAAAAATAATTTGAGTTTTTTATTTACGTATTTAAATAAATTTTTTTAGTTTAATTTTAGCAACAAAGCTGCATCCAATTTATGCTAGGAAATTATTCCCATGTTTCGATGAGCCAAATTTCAAAGCACCTTTTCAATTAACAATAAAAAAGTCGAACGAAAACCACACCGTTCTTTCAAATTCGGATCCTTTTAAAAGTTTTAAAGATGAAAATGGATCGGTTTGGGAAGAATTTCAAGTTACAAATTCGCTTCCAGCTTATTCGTTCGGTTTTATTATCGGGGATTTAAATAAAATCGATGAAGAAATGTTTAAAACTAACTGTTTTATAAGAATTTGGAGTTTAAATCAAAATTCCTTCATTAAAGGTGTTTCAAAAAAAATTTTTGAGTTTACTAAAAAGATTTTGATTTATTTTGAGGGATATTTTCTTATTGATTTTCCTTTGGAAAAGATTGATTTCGTTTTTTTGAAAGATTTAAGGTTTACTACTCCGAATTCGGGATTAATATTTTTAAAGTAAGTTTTTTTAAGCTAATTTTTATTTAATAAGATTAATTTTTGATAGGGAAGCTTTAATTTTAAACGAAAAAGATTTATTTAATGAGTTGTCGAAAAGCTTGATTAAAGAGTGGGTTGGAAATTTGGTTTCGATTTCTTGGTGGGACGATTTCTGGTTTATAAACGCCTTTTCGGTGTTTATTTTGGAAGATTTACAATTGGTAATTAATTAAATTTAATTTAAATTTTAGCTTTTATTTAATTTTTAGTCGGAAAATTTGGAATCCGATTTCGTTTTGGAGGTAACCCAAGAAACTTTGCAATCGGACGATTTAAAATCGGCTCTAAGTTTGGAGAGTGAAGTTGAAAATGTGATTCAAATTTACGATATCGCCGATAAAAATAAGTATAATAAAGGGGGGTGTCTTTTAAAAATGTTAAATTTCAGCTTAGCCCCGTTAACTTTCCAAAAAGGGGTTCAAACTTTCTTAAAAGAATGGTAAAGAAATGATTTATTTAATTTTAAGGGTTTATTTTGTTGTTTTAAGGAAAAATAAGTCAACAGGCGTGAAAAATTTATGGAAATCGTTCGATTTAGTAACAACTAAAATCGATAAACTCCCCGAAAATGAAACGATTTCGAAAATAACCGAATCGTGGTCATCCCAAGCCTCATTTCCTTTAGTTTCGGTTATAAAAAACATCGAAAACGACACCCTAAGAATAACCCAAAAGAGATTCCACGACGACTTAGACAATAATTTATGGGCAATCCCAACAAATTACATAACAGGAAATAACATCGAAGAAAAATTTTTCTGGTTAACCAAAAAACTTCAAACTCAAGAAGTGAAAGATTTAAAATCAAAATGGGTTCTACTTAACTACAATTACAACGGCTATTACCGAGTTAATTACGACTTAGAAAACTGGAAAATGTTAATAAATACCTTACACGAGAATCATTTAAAAATCCCCATAAAAAATCGCGGCCAATTAATCAACGATGCCTTCGAATTAGCCGAAAATGGATTTTTAGATTACCACGTACCGTTTAATTTAACTAAATACTTAATAAACGAAACCGATTATATCCCGTGGGCTTCGGCGTTAAAAAGTTTAGAATTTATTAAAAGCATCTTAGAAACAACCTATTTAAACGGAGATTACGAAGATTACATCACAAATTTAATCGGTCCAATTTATGATAAGATCAAAGAAAATGACCCGAATAAAAACGAAGATAAAGAACACGAAGTTAAATTTAGAAAATTAATTATTGAAACAGCTTGTAGTGTTAATTATCAAAATTGCACTAAATGGGCTTTAGAGAAATTAAACGATTTTCTTAAAAACACCGAAATTGAAAATTTTCCGCATCGAAAAACAATTTTATGCACAGGGATCCGATTATCAGGGAGGAAAGAGTGGGAAATTATTTTTTCGAAATTAAAATTGATTCAAGACGACGTCGAAGATTTTTATTATGCTTTGGGTTGCACGAAACACGCCTGGTTAATTAACAAGTATTTGAGCGCTACTTTAAACGGAACAATTCCGATTAAATACGTTTCGAATGTTTGGAAATCAATTCGAAACGTTCCCGGAAGAAATGTCGGATTTAAATTTTTAAGAGAAAATTGGCGAAAGATTTATCAAATTTACAAAGAAAAACGATTAGTTTTAAAAACGATTATTCAAGATTTTCTGTTTTATCTTTCAACTAAAAGCGATAAAGAAGATGTAAGCGAATTTATTGTTTTTAAATGGAAAATTATCTAAACGTTATCTTGAAAAATATCTTTTTATTTTGTTGCAGTTGACGTTGTTTTTTGGAAAATTTAATGAGGATCTTCAAGGATTTTCGTATTTGTTAAAGGTAGTTGTTGATCGAATAGATTCTAGAATTATTTGGAAGGAAAAATATTTGGATGTTATGGATAAATGGTTTTCTTCATGAAAAATAATTTCTTGTATTAGTTAAATTAGATTTTTTTTTTCTTAATACATTTCACAATAAAATATATAAAAAAAATGTCTCCTCTTATCATCATATTAATGTAATTCAATGCTAAAAGAACAAGTCAAGCTCTATGAGACGCTTGTCAAAGAAACGACAAATTAGAGATTAATAAAAAGAAAGGTGGTTACAAAATCCAAGAACGAAGAAGATATCTTGCAAAGTCACGCACCACGTTTTCTATGATGAGGCGCTGCTCTGTGCTAAAAGTCAAGGCCCTTCACGTCCAATTTGAAAATATGGAGCTGGTGTGTGTTCCAGACTGAACGTCGCGCCTTTATCTTACCTACATAAAGAAATAAAGGCGCGACGTCCTGTCTGGAACACACACCAATACCATATTTTCGAATTGGACGGAATCTCCCTCTCCTCGCACAATTTATTTCTGTTTCGTTTTAATTCATAATTCGTTTAAATCTCCCAAAAAAAATAGAGAGACATAACTTTGAAAAGCTAATAACGGAATCCGTTGAAATCCAGCAGTTATTTTTTTATATATATAAAAATTTTAATTATTAATCCCCACATATAAGGTTAATACTATTTATTAATTAATGAATTTTCCTTATACCTCGGGTCCATAAAATCTAAGTTTGGAGTAGATAGGTTGGGTTGGGTTGGGTATGAGTTCTATGCTGTGAGATTGTGTATGGGTAGGGTTGGGTTAGGTTTGGTTGGATATGAGTTTTATCTTACAGCATAGACATGTCTCACCATCCATATTTTCGTGGTTTTCTTAATATCTATTCGTCTGAGAGCAAAAGTGCAAGAGAGCAATATTGTTAAGAATAAAATTTACTACAACTTTTGTTCTAAGAGTTTTTTTCATAGCATGCTCAGATTCCCCAGTGTTACCATCAACAACTTGAAAAACAACGAATTCCTCAAATTTTCATATTTTCGTATTTTTCTCGATACCCATGCGTCTGAGAGCAAAAGTGCAAGAGAGCAATATTGTTAAGAATAAAATTTGCTACAACTTTTGTTCTAAGAGTTTTTTTATAGCATGCTCAGATTCCCCAGTGTTACCATCAACAACTTGAAAAACAACGAATTCCTCAAATTTTCATATTTTCGTATTTTTCTCGATACCCATGCGTCTGAGAGCAAAAGTGCAAGAGAGCAATATTGTTAAGAATAAAATTTGCTACAACTGATGTTCTAAAATTTTTTTTGTGACTTCTTCAGGTTCCCGAATGTTATCATCAACAACTTGAAAAAACAACAAATTTGTTAAATTTTCATATTTCTCTCAATATCTATGCATCTGAGAAGAAAGGTTGAAGAGAGCAATATTGGATCCATAAAATCTAAGCTTGTGAGGTTGATTTTGGAGGAGATAGGTTGGGTTGGATATGACTTCAATGCTGTGATATCCTTGTGTATTGTATGGGTTGGGTTAGGTTGGGTTGGATATGTCTCCCTCTCGTTGAAGATATGAAGAAAATAAGGAACTCCATCAGTTTTTGAAAAGATTATACTTCTCTTTCATCATCTTGTCCCCATCTTTCCTTTTTTAAAATCTCCACTTTTCCCTCACATTGAGTCACGTAGGTGGAGTTATCGTGTCTCCCCTTCCTCTTCTTCAGGGTGTTGTCCTTTCTTCCCGGGTGTTGTTCCTACGGCTATGGCTGTGGGGTTTCCTGTGCCTTGGCCTCATCATCTCTTCTTCCTCTATCTTCTTCTATGTATCCCTCGATGCGATTCCAGTTTTCTTCCTTCTACAGCATGGTATTGCTCGTACCTCCGCTCATAAACTGAGTCAAAGCGTAGCTTAGTGAGCTGTGGGTAGCAGCTTCTTTGTCTGTATCTTCCCGCCATCTGGGCTCCCACTCTTTCATAGTTTCCATAGTCGCTTCGTTTTTTTCGGTTGAGTTTCCGCTTTTTCTTTTAACTAGTAAATCAATGGGAAGTGTACCACCTATAGCAAGGAGTACCTCTGTAGATATCTAACACAACCCAACCTAACCCAATCCAACCCAACCCATCTCCTCCAAACCCTGAAGGGAGTTTTTGGAGAAACAGGGATTGAGAGATTTTCGGGCTAAATTTTTGCAGTTTTTGTGGCATCGATTTTAGGCCGATTTTCTCGAAAGTTATTAAATCTATAAAACGCTCGAACTCTAAAATACAAAAAGCAAAAAATAATTTATTGAAACTCATATTTCAATCAGATTATTTTGCCATAACTCGGTGATAATAAACCAATTTTTTTTTCGTTTCGCCGTCAAATTGTCATTTTTGGAGTCACCTTAACACCTATTCACTTTCCTCTTCGCAAACAAAAAACTTGCGATAAGCAATGTTTGCCAAACAGAGACCATACCATTATTGTTAATGGAAGAAAAATGAATCTAATCAGTTCGTACTAAACCTGCACTCAAATCCGTTTGAAACAAATAAAAATGAAAATTCAAATTTTGTTTTATAGTTTAATAAATTTTTATGTTGTTTCAACAAATCATAAAGTAAGTTTATTTTAATTATTTAGTTTTAAATTAATGTTTAAATTTGTAGGATGATTGCAACAATGAAATAACTTACGGGTTTAAACAAAATTTTTCTTGGAATATCCCAACAACGACTGGTTTTTTTGTTGCAACGCCCGAATGCAAAGATGTCGACGGAAAATTAATCGAAAGACAATGTATAGATTCAGTTTGGACTCCGAAAAACATCGTTTGCAACGAAAATTTTTATTCACCCCGATCTAAAACGAACATGAACTCCATCCAAACGATTTTAACGTTCGATTCGAGGAAAGAAAATGTATTCTTGTTGGTTTATAACCCGGAGAATGTAAAAAACATTGAATGCTTTACGTTTATTATTGAGAAAAAGCCTGTTGATTCCGAGATCATTTTTGATTCGGACAGTGTGGATTCGCGCCCGTTTTTTTCGAAGCGATATTTAGTGTATAAATTAGATATTTTTCCGTTTCCAAGTGAATATTGGTGCGAAATTTATCAAAATAAGAACTCAACGGTTTTGGAGAGTGAAAAAATAGTCGGATATAATTTTGATGATTCGAAGCGTCACCAAGAATTCGTTATAAAAATTAATTACAAAAACGGATTTATAACCCAAAATTTTTTAAAATCCTGCAAAAACCTTTTGGAGCATTGCAGATTAATGAAACGTAACGATAAAAATAAAACAATTTGGGTTCACGTTACCCTGTTTTTTAAAAACGATCAAATCACAAATGGTTATTTCAAAATTTACAACAACATTAGAACCATCCAATATTCGCAAAACATCGCCAGGTTTAGCGTTTTAAATTCAGATTTTTGTTTACGAGATAAAACATTCACCAACAAAATGTTACATTGGAACTTAACACCTTTAGGCGAAAAGGCAAAACCGTCTCAAATTTGTTTAGATAAAAACGGATTAATTTTAACCAGAAAATGCGTCGGGGATTTCCTACACGGAGCTTATTTCGAAAATTTTAATCAAAAATGCTCCGAAGAAATTTCAGTTTCAACGAACACAATGATTTTGTACGAAATAATAAGCCAACACAATCTTACAAGCGAAACTTTTAAAAATATCTCATCGATAATTAAAGAGGACTTAGTTTCAACGAATGATTTATCATTATTTTCCGATGGGTTGTTCGAGACGTGCGATTTAGATCGTTTCGATGAAATCGAAGATGATTACTATGAAAGTATTAATATTTTAAATGCTTTGGACTCTAAAATTTTATCTTCATCTCAAATATCGTTAAACGCGACCGATAAAATTTTAGATTCGCTCGAAAAATTTTTAATAAAACACTCTGAAAACGTTTTAAACGAAACCAATGCGAGTGTAACCATCAAAAAGAACAACATAATTATATTCGCGACGAAACCAATTTTTAGTAACATATCCGGGATCGCTTTGTACGGAAATTCTTCGTCATTCCTCGATTATAACTTAACATATCTTTCAGAAAACGACACCTTACAAACGATTTCTCGAACAAACCTCGATTTAGCACTCCACGTTCCATCAAATCTTTTAATTTTAAACGAAAATTCTTCGTTAATCATCACGATTTATTTCAACGATTCATTATTTAACGAAGAAAATGTTACCTCGAAAGCTAATAGTCGAATAATTTCGGTTATAATGCCCGGATTAGGTAAATATTTAGAAGAACCAATTCCGATTTTAATGCGGCCGTTAAATTTAAACGCGAAATTTGATGGTTGTGGATATTGGCAGTATGGAACGTCTTCGCCAAGTAGAAAAGGAATTTGGTCAACAAAAGGTAGTGAAGATATAAACATTGATGAAATGATTTATTGTACGTATACGCATCTAACACATTTTGGGTTATTGATTTTATCGGGGCGAGTTAATTATGAAAAAGAAACAACCTCGATTTTAGCCGATTCCTTTTTACCGTACTCACAACCTTTAGATATAATCACAATAATCGGTTGTACTTTTTCGCTAATTGGAATTGTAGGAATCTTTTTAACCGCTTTTATGTTTAGGAGATTCCGTGAAAAGGTGGGGTCGAAAATTTTGATGCTTCTCGCGATACCGATTAGTTCAGAAATTATTTTAACACAATTAGCCGGAATTGATAATTGGCACAATAACGACACCGTCTGTAAAATCGTCGGAATCTTATTGCATTACGTGGTTCTATTAAAATTTACTTGGATGTTTGTAATCGCTTTGTTGCAATATTTCCGATTTGTTAAAGTTTTAGGACCGATGCCGGAAAGAATCTTTCTTAAAGCAAACTTAATTTGTTGGCTCGTCCCGGTTCTTCCTGTTCTTATAACAGCCGCTATTTCTGTGGAAAGCTACACGGCTGGAATACAAAAATTTTGTTACCCAAAATATTGGGCTTTGTACTTGGGATTGTTCGCACCAGCTTGTGTTATAATTGTTTTCAATATTATGATTTTTGGAATGATTATGATTAACATTTCAAGAAGTAAGGCTGTAAAATACGATAAAAGTGGACGAATGATTCGAAGGCAAACTTATTTGGCCATCTTATTATTTTTTATGTTAGGCTTACCGTGGATTTTTGGAATTTTAGCTGAAATTTTACCGATCGGTTGGATCGAAATCACTTTCGTTTATTTATTTTGTTTAACGGCTACCTTACAAGGCTTTGTTTTATTTATTTTTTATGTTGTTTTAGATAAAGGTACAAGAAATTGTTGGATTGAGTATTTTAAAACGTTTAGGAAACATTAAATTTTATATTAATATTATTTGATGTAATAAATATTTAAAAATTAACTAATTTATACTTAATTAGATTAAATCTCCACCTTAACAACTCCTTTTGATAAATTCATTTTACTACATTTTACAACAATCTAATGCAGTGAAAGTTTTTCCCCATCGCTTTTAGTTTTTGAATAATGATTGAGTTAATTTTTGAAAATCAACACTTTTGAAGTTTAATCGATTTAGAGCTTATAAATAAAAAATGGTAATAATTGGGTTCAATCTTTTTATAGATCTTGTCTTTATGGCCCATTACTAAGGTTTTATGTATAAAAAGTTTTTCCCCATCGCTTTTAGTTTTTGAGTTATGATTGACTTAATTTTCGAAAATCAACAATTTTGATGTTTAATCGGTTTAGAGCTTATAAATAAAAAATGGTAATAATTGGGTTCAATCTTTTTATGGATCTAGTCTTTATGGCTCATTACTACGGTTTTATGTATAAAAAGTTTTTCCCCATCGCTTTTAGTTTTTGAATAATGATTGAGTTTATTTTTGAAAATCAACACTTTTGAAGTTTAATCGATTTAGAGCTTATAAATAAAAAATGGTAATAATTGGGTTCAATCTTTTTATGGATCTAGTCTTTATGGTCCATTACTAAGGTTTTATGTATAAAAAGTATTTCCCCATCGCTTTTAGTTTTTGAGTTATGATTGAGTTAATTTTCGAAAATCAACAATTTTGATGTTTAATCGATTTAGAGCTTATAAATAAAAAATGGTAATAATTGGGTTCAATCTTTTTATGGATCTAGTCTTTATGGCTCATTACTAAGGTTTTATGTATAAAAAGTGTTTCCCCATCGCTTTTAGTTTTTCAGTTATGATTGAGTTAATTTTCGAAAATCAACAATTTTGATGTTTAATCAATTTAGAGCTTATAAATAAAAAATGGTAATAATTGAGTTCAATCTTGTTATGGATCTAGTCTTTATCGCCCATTACTAAGGTTTTATGTATAAAAAGTTTTTCTCCATCGCTTTTAGTTTTTGAGTTATGATTGAGTTAATTTTCGAAAATCAACAATTTTGATGTTTAATCGATTTAGAGATTATAAATAAAAAATGGTAATAATTGGGCTCAATCTTGTTATGGATCTAGTCTTTATGGCCCATTACTAAGGTTTTATGTATTAAAGTTTTTCCCCATCGCTTTTAGTTTTTGAATAATGATTGAGTTAATTTTTTAAAATCAACACTTTTGAAGTTTAATCGATTTAGAGCTTATAAATAAAAAATGGTAATAATTGGGTTCAATCTTTATGGATCTTGTCTCGCGATCGACGTTATGGACACCACTGATCTGATGTATGTAACAACAATGTAATCAATTTCATGGTTTTAATAATAATTATTATAATAATCTTTATAAACTAATATTACGTTCCTTATCTTTTTAAAATAAATCTTTTAATTTTGATGATTTAAGAAGATGGAACATTTAAATCTACATTATTCTCCTTTAAATAATTATCAAGCCATTTTTCAATAACAGGCAGATTTTCGTCGCTCCATTTCGTTTCTTCTTTAATATTTTTTAAAGCTCTCTCAACAACGAATTCCGCGGTGCCAAATTCACCTTGTCTTTCCACGTATAAACCGGAAACCATATCTAAACCTTCTTGCGTTTTAAAAACTGTGGTAGCCGATGTTACCAAACTATTCCATAAAAGCGGTTTCTTTTCGAATCTACGAAAAAATAGAATTACAAATGAAAAAAAAATAGTTTTCGATTCGTACTTAATTTTAATTACGTCCCAATTTTTTTCTAAAAAGTTAAATAAAGTTGTGTAACCGCTTGCACCTCCAGTAAGCATGCTAAATATTAAATTAATATCTGTATCGGTAAAGTTTCCGTTTTCTTCCAAAACGGTAACGTTTAGGAGTCGCTCGATTTTATAGGAGTCAATTGGACATCCGGCCAAAGTTTTTAATAAATAAGTTCGTTCATTTTTCATTCGGGAGGGTGGGAAATTTATTATTCTTTGTAAACCAAATTCCCATTCTTCGTTTGTGCCGTATTTAAACACGGGACAAATATATTCATCGGCCAAACTAAAATTAATTATTATTTTTTTAAATTTTAATAATAATAACTTACATATTTCCTTCGTCTGGATTCGTAGCTTTCATCCATTTATGATATTGTTTTTGTGCTTCTATAACACACGGTTTATAACCAGCTTGACACAAAAACACTTCCGAGTACCTTCTTAAATGGGTTTTTCCGTCGAGTTCACCTTTCTTTGGTTTAGGGCCGAGTTCTTGGTATAAAGGAGTTAATAAGTGGCGAATATATCCCTGGAATTTTTTATGAACTTCGGAACTATCGATATGTCTTCCAATATGATCGATCATTGTAAAAATGGGGTCCCAAGCTAAGTACTCCCGTTCAAATCTTAAAAAAAGTGTCATATTTAAGGCCGTTCCGAAACCTAAATCTCCCGCATAAGCTAAATTCCAAGCATCATGAAGTAATTTAGCGCGAGTATTAACTGGGATTTTAACACGATTTTCGTTGTTTAATAAAAATCTCGAGATCATATTCCAATTATCACCGTCGTAATTGACCGGAAATGGGCCGATTTCTTCTGGGTTGACGATAATAAATTGGTGGTTATCGGGCATGTTATCAACAATTACTTTTCTTTCGTTTTTCATCCATGTAATCGGGGTGGAATTTTGGAAATCTAATCGATCTTCTCGAACTAAAACGATGGGAATCCACCATAACAATTTATCTTGATCTGGTAAATCGTGTGGTCGTTCTCTTAGATAAACTTTTTGGGTTAACACAACCGAATTTGTGTCGTATAATCGCGTTGCGTTCACCACGGGGAGTCGGTCCTTGGTTATCCAAGAAGCCGCTATGTTATTTACGGACATATCTTCGGTTAGTGCGTTATCAGAGATGGCTCTTTCAGTTAATGCGGTCCAAATATCGTCGCCAAAAAACGTCCCAAATTGTCGGGTGGCCATAAATCTTTGTAATCCACGCACGAAAGTTGATTCACCCAAGGTGTAATTTAACATTCGAAAGATCATCTCGGTTTTAGCCGAGACGGAGTCTTGTTTTATGGCGGTGTTTTTCCAATGGGGATATCGTTTACTAAATTCGTAATAAATTGAGTATAACATTGTCATGGGCCAATTATTAAACGATTCGTTTTTGTAGTTTAATTTTAACGTTGTGTAAGCGGTTACATATCGGTTTAAAGCGTAGTTAATGTGGGCATCGTTCCACCAAAATGGAGTTGCTAAAGAACCGAGCCATTGATAAGCGAGTTCTTGAGATACATAAGAAAGCTTTTTGTTGTCTAAATCACTTTCTCTACAACAAAATTAATTAATCGTTAAAATTATCTCTAAATTAAGCTTACTTAAAAAAAAGTAATCCCCAATTATCCCCCGGTTTGTTCGTTGAAAAATTGGGTAAAGCGACACAATCAATTTTCGGTAATGGATAGGCGGTGCCCCAAAATTCCCGAAGAACTTGCATCGACTTCACAGTTTTCAGCACAACATCTTTCAAACTTCCCAAATAATCAGGTCTCCCCCAAACTTTAATACCCATATCGATTTCTTCCGTTGTGTTTCGTTCCAAATAATGAAATTCCGAAACTATAAATGCTAAAGTAAAGGTGGACATCGGAGGAGATGGTTGGAAATGATCCCAATGCCATCCCGGTTGATCTTTTCTGATTTAAAGAAACAAAGAAAAATAAAAATAAAAAACAAATAATTAAATTACTTCTCTTCGCTCATTAAAACCGGCATATTCGATAAAGTGATCATATCTTTAGTTCTAGCCACACTGATTGAAATTGGAGTTTTATAAGAAGGTTCGTCATAACAAGGAAAAACTTTTCTAGCTAAATTCGGTCGAAATTTTGATGCGATATACCACTTCTTAACACCTTCATCCGAATCGATGTATTCATCCCGAAATAAAGCTTCGTTTTTATCGATTGTCCCATTAAATGGAATTTTAACTTCCGCTTGAGCACCCCTTTTTAAAGATTTCTCCAAATGAAGAATGATCATGGGTTTCTTTGGTTCTAATTCAACCTTAATTACTTTTATTGGAACTTTATCGAAAGCTAACGATAAAGATTTATCCCTAAAAATAGAAACTTCGATTATTTGAGACAAATTAAAATTTTTAATTTTACGATTCATCTGATGGCGAAGTTTGAACAACGGTCACTTTTTCGGAAATAACAAGGTTTTTGTCAGCGTGAAGAGTGATTTTATCGGATTCCTCTTCCCAAGAAACATTAATTTGAACCTGACCAATAAAATATCCTTCTTCAATGTATGGTTGTAGTTTTATCACGTAGCTATTCGGTGCAGTTTCTCTTGGTAATCTCGAATCGGAAATCAAACTATGAGCTGAGATTAAATCTATACTTCGTCTCTTAATTCCAGCAACATTCTATTACATAAAATTTAAAAAAGAAATAAAAATTACATAAATATTAATTAATTCTCACCTGAAAAGTTATTAAATAAGAAAAAAGCACAATAAGAAATACATTTTTGATTTCATTTTCCATTTTTATTTTTTACATTAAAACGAATGTTGTGTCTTCTTCGGTTGCAGTGTACCAAAGAAATAACCGTTTTTTCATTCTGATATCCAATCTCTTTAGTTTAAGACGATTATTTAATAAAATATGCGATGGGGTTACAAAAGGATTCAAACTACGCGTTTCCGGTTTATTTGTGAATTGTAAAATTGACCCTTCCAATTTATTCATTGAAAATTTAAAACACACATTAATCAAAGTATTGACGTAAATAAAAAAAATAATTAATTATAAATAACTTGAAAAAACAACGAATTCGTTAAATTTACATATTTTTGTATTTTTCTCGATATCTACGCATCTGAGAGCAAAAGTACAAGAAAGCATTATTGTTAACAATAAACTTTGCTACAACTTTTGTTCTAAAAGTTTTTTTGTGATATGCTCAGATTCCCCAGTGTAATCATCAACAACTTGAAAAACAACAAATTCGTCAAATTTATATATTTTCCTATTTTTCTCGATATCTATACGTTTGAGAGCAGAAGTGTAAAAGAGCAATATTGTTAACAATAAAATTTGCTACAACTTTTGTTCTAAAAGTTTTTTTGTAATATGCTCAGATTCCCCAGTGTAACCATCAACAACCTGAAAAAACAACAAATTCGTCAAATTTACATATTTGGGTATTTTTCTCGATATCTATACGTCTGAGAGCAAAAGTGTAACAGAACAATATTGTTAAGAATTAAAATTGCTACAACTCTTGTTCTAAAGGTTTTTTTGCAACATGCTTAGATTCCTCAGGGTAAGTAACACCTCGAAAAAATAAGAAATTCGTCAAATTATCATATTTTTGTATTTTTATCAATATCTATGCGTCTAAGATTGAAAGAGCAATAGAGCAATATTGTTAAGAATAAAATTTGCTACAAGTTTTGTTCTAAAAGTTTTTTTATGACATGCTTAGATTCCCCAGTGTAACCATCAACAACTTGAAAAAGCAACAAATTCGTCAAATTTACATATTTGGGTATTTTTCTTAAGATCTATACGTTTTATAGTAAAAGTGTAAAAGAGCAATATTGTTAAGAATTAAAATTGCTACAACTTTTGTTCTAAAAGTTTTTTTGTAATATGCTCAGATTCCCCAGTGTCACCATCAACAACTTGAAAAACAACAAATTCGGCAAATTTATATATTTTCCTATTTTTCTCGATATCTATACGTTTGAGAGCAGAAGTGTAAAAGAGCAATATTGTTAACAATAAAATTTGCTACAACTTTTGTTCTAAAAGTTTTTTTGTGATATGCTCAGATTCCCCAGTGTAACCATCAACAACCTGAAAAAACAACAAATTCGTCAAATTTACATATTTGGGTATTTTTCTCGATATCTATACGTCTGAGAGCAAAAGTGTAACAGAACAATATTGTTAAGAATTAAAATTGCTACAACTCTTGTTCTAAAGGTTTTTTTGCAACATGCTTAGATTCCTCAGGGTAAGTAACACCTCGAAAAAACAAGAAATTCGTCAAATTATCATATTTTTGTATTTTTCTCGATATCTACGCATCTGAGAGCAAAAGTACAAGAAAGCAATATTGTTAACAATAAAATTTGCTACAACTTTTGTTCTAAAAGTTTTTTTGTTATATGCTTAGATTCCCAAGTGTAACCATCAACAACTTGAAAAACAACAAATTCGTCAAATTTGTATATTTTCCTATTTTTCTCGATATCTATACGTTTGAGAGCAGAAGTGTAAAAGAGCAATATTGTTAACAATAAAATTTGCTACAACTTTTGTTCTAAAAGTTTTTTTGTAATATGCTCAGATTCCCAAGTGTAACCATCAACAACCTGAAAAAACAACAAATTCGTCAAATTTACATATTTGGGTATTTTTCTCGATATCTATACGTCTGAGAGCAAAAGTGTAACAGAACAATATTGTTAAGAATTAAAATTGCTACAACTCTTGTTCTAAAGGTTTTTTTGCAACATGCTTAGATTCCTCAGGGTAAGTAACACCTCGAAAAAACAAGAAATTCGTCAAATTATCATATTTTTGTATTTTTCTCGATATCTACGCATCTGAGAGCAAAAGTACAAGAAAGCAATATTGTTAGCAATATTATTTGCTACAACTTTTGTTCTATAAGTTTTTTTGTGATATGCTCAGATTCTCCAGTTCGATTAATCATTGAAAAGATAATGGTATTTAGGGAAATGTGCATATTTACCGGTAAATGTAAATAATAAAATTGCATATCGATTTATAACATCTTAACAGATTTCAGTTATCTTGTTTTGAGGTTGGGTAGGGTTTGGATGGGTTGGGTTGCACGGGCTTTATGTTATCATCGATTCATTGCAAAGATTAACGATTACGTTTTTGATCCAAGGTGACCAAAATGATGCCCTAAAGTAGCTCTGCCCAAGGAGCGTCAATACGAAACTAAATTTGGTGGCACAAGACAACATATTACTAATGAATGATAAAATACTGCTAATAGGTGCCAACCTACTGCTTCCAGAACATTTAATATTTCCGGCAGAAAACTACAGATTGATCGTAGAAGGCTAGATACTGTTAACAGAAGATTAGATAGTGTTGGTGGAAGATAATCTGATGCTAAAAACTGCTAATGGAACATTAAGCCGATGATTTGGGTTCAGTAATTAAAGGAAAAATATAAAACAACTGAAAAAACCACCTACTGCTACCAGAACACTACATACTAATAGAATAAAACTAGATACTGCTGGTAAAAGATTAGATCCTCCCCATAGAAAACTAAATACTGCTAATGGAAGAGCAAAACTCTGATAACACAAAATTTTTATTAATTTATCTCTAATAAATGTTGCGTTTCGGAACAAACAAAGTGTAGAAGAGTCTTTAAGTGATATTTGTAGGGCCGACTATAAATACCGCGCAATAAAGATTAAGTGAATCTTTAATTACAACTTGAATTTAGGCCATGACTCTTAGTTTTATGAAGAATGAAGATTTTGTGACAAATGTTTACGTCTACAAGTTCTTTATCTTAATATATACAAAAATTATCAAATACTTTTATTATCATAACCAAAATAACCACTTCATTAAAAAAAACTCGAATTAATTTAATTCGTAAAACTTTAAACTTACCTTGAAATTTAAAATGAGCTATTATAACTTTAATAAGATTCAAGTTACAACTAAAACAAAGCAATTTCAAGCGACCTTTTTATTTAAAGCGATATTTTTTGTTCGTTAACGGAAAACATACTTTGAAAATACAAATGAATGTTTTACTCGGCTTCTACATACTTAACTTATAAGAAATACGATGTGTATTATAAATATCGTAAATAATTTACATATTTCGGTGCTTCAAAAGATAAAATAGTAATAACTCACCTTTTTAAAACGTAGAAATGATAAATTTAGATTTTGCAAGTTGAATAACTACAACTTGGCAAGACTAACATGAAACTACTAACTAATAATAAACTTAAGTTGACCACTTAAACAACAAATATTTCGTAATCGTTTCGTTATCGACACATTTATGTTTATTTTATCAAGAAATAGAGCAGACGATATAATAATAAACAATAAATCCAATCAAGTTCTTATCTCGAGTGGATATGCTAAAAAGTGGGTTTCATGTTCGTTCCAATTTAAAACAGTAATAATTATAATTTAAATTATACTCACTTGTTAAGAGGGGTTTTATTAACTGAGTAATAACGCCGGTCGCGACTAAATGCGACGAAATAAAACGTTAACTGGCTGATTAGACTTTAAAACGTTATTAGACCGAAACAGCACTGGTACTCAACAATAATTGTTGATAAAAAAGTAAATGAGAGTTTGATAATTCAAGACCGTGTTAAAAATTTACTTTTTTAAAAAAGTAACAAGAGTTATATAAAGGAAATAGAAAGCACGGATAACGATGAATGTCGCTTTTTGTGCGATGTTGTTGTCGCTAAGCCGAAAAACGTGCACTTTTTTCAGGATTTGTCGCAAATGAGTGGTTTTCTCGAAACGATTGCAAGGTTTTTAATAGTTTTTTAATCGCTCGCAATCAAAATCATTTTATAATTGAGTTACCTTGAAATTTTCATTTTTAATACTTTAATTTCGCCAAAATTAATTTTTTTTAATTCAAATCTTGGTTACGTCATTCACAAAAAGATGACGCTACCATACAACTTAAAATAAATTAAAAATAACTTTATTTTCTAACTCAACATAAATTAACTCAATTAATTCTAACTAATCATTTTTAATTTACATTAAAAATTATTATTTGGTATGTTTTATTACCAAATTAATTTAATAAATATATCCTACTTAATCAACAAAAATTTAAAACTTGTATTTCCCCATAGATGGCATTAACTTCGAACACGTGTATTTGACGTTTGTTATCAAAAATGACCTATTTAGGTTAAGTTAAAAGTCTCAAAAGGACAAATCATTTATAATCAAAAAAAATTTCGGTGTAAAATGGATGGAATAGATGAAAGTAATTGGGATCCGTGTAATTTATTATTGTCACCGGGTGAAAATGATAAATATGCGGTTTTAGTGTTAAATACACCTATAACATTGATTTTTAACACTGAGCAGGTGCTAAATTTATGGAATAAAGGTAATTTTATATATTAATTCAACAACGTAGTTTTAATTTACATTAATTCAGCTTTAATTCGAATCACCGTTGATGGTGGAACAGATAAATGGTTAGATTGGCTAAAAGAAAACGATTTACATCAAAACACAATTAAAAATATCGATTTAATAACTGGCGATATGGATTCAATAAAACCGGAAACTTTAGAAGCTTTCAAAGAATCATCAACAATAATCATTAATACCTATGATCAAGAAGAAACCGATTTTACAAAAGCTATTTTAGAATTAAAATCAATTTCGTGCAAACTGAATTTAGATGTATGTTGATTTTTTTAAATCGCTTTTTATCTAGATCCAATTCAGATCGAATATGTTGTAGCTTTTAACAGTGTTTGTGGACGTTTTGATCAAGTTTTGGGTAATGTGAATACGCTTTATAAAATCAATCGGCTATGGCCTGAAATTCGAATTTTAATCGTTACCAACAGTATTACATGGTTGCTAAGTGTTGGACAACATCGGATTCAAATTCCAAGTAATTTGAAGAAATCACAAGAGTGGTGTGCCTTAATTCCAGTGGGAAATAAAACTTTTTTAACTACCAGTGGGTTAAAGTGGAATTTGGGTAAGTTACTCATATTTTATAACCATTTTGATTGAGATGAATCAAAGAAACACAGTTAATTTGATTTGATGTGGATTTAAATCAGTCTTTTTATAGTTTTATGTATTAAGAAAAACCTGTTTTGTTCTGGATTGAATGGAAATGAAAGTTTTATTTATTTATTGTCTATTTTGTTTCATGTTTTAGATAATTCTCCATTGGAGTTTGGTTATTTAGTAAGTACATCGAATACTTATTCAACAAAAGAAGAAAATGTTGTTGTTTTAACCGATCAACCAATAGTTTGGTCGATGGGGATTAAAAATTTATTGGTGTAAAATGTTTTTAAATAATAATTTTCATGAAATTTATTGATTGTTAATATCTTTTTGGAATTTAAAATCTCCCAGTTGTTTTAGAATAATTTTTTTGTTACTTAATTAGCATATAATGTAGAGAGACATCCTTTTGATACATTTTTTTTATGTTTACCTTTTTTGAATAAATAATTAATTTCAGATCGATCCTATTTTACTTCCTTTTGAATTTTATTAATTCACATTGACCAAAATACGTGACTTTCAAAAGTTTATAACTAACGAATTTATATGAACTAAGACACGATTCTTATATCAAATTAAAAAGGGGACTTTAAGCTTTAATTTGACACATAAATCATCACTCAATTCGAATAAATACGATTTGGATGAACGATTTAATTTTCGGTTAGATTTTGACATATTTGTATTTAGTTGAAAATCACCACAACTTTAAAAACTTTATAACTAATGAATTTATACGAACTAAGACACGATTCTTATATCAAAGTAAAAAGGGGACTTTAAGCTTTAATTTGACGTATAAATCATCACTTAATTTGAATAAATACGGTTTGGATGAATGATTTCATTTTCGGTTAGATTTTAACATTTGTACTTAATTGAAAATCACCACAACTTTCAAAAGTTTATAACTAACGAAGTTATATGAACAAAGACACGATTCTTATATCAAATTAGAAAGGAGACTTTAAGCTTTAATTTGACGTATAAATCAACACTCAATTCGAATAAATACGGCTTAGATGAATGATTTAATTTTCGGTTAGATTTTGACATNACTAACACCTCGAAAAAATAAGAAATTCGTCAAATAATCATATTTTCGCATTTTTATCAATATCTATGCGCCTAAGATTGAAAGAGCAATAGAGCAATATTGTTAAGAATAAAATTTGCTACAAGTTTTGTTCTAAAAGTTTTTTTATGACATGCTCAGATTCCCCAGTGTCACCATCAACAACTTGAAAAAGCAACAAATTCGTCAAATTTACATATTTTTGTATTTTTCTCGATATCTACGCATCTGAGAGCAAAAGTACAAGAAAGCAATATTGTTAACGATAAACTTTGCTACAACTTTTGTTCTAAAAGTTTTTTTGTGATATGCTCAGATTCCCCAGTGTCATCAACAACTTGAAAAAGCAACAAATTCGTCAAATTTACATATTTTTGTATTTTTATCAATATCTATGCGTCTAAGATTGAAAGAGCAATAGAGCAATATTGTTAAGAATAAAATTTGCTACAAGTTATGTTCTAAAAGTTTTTTTGCAACATGCTCAGATTCCCCAGTGTAACCATCAACAACTTGAAAAAGCAACAAATTCGTCAAATTTACATATTTGGGTATTTTTCTTGAGATCTATACGCTTTATAGTAAAAGTGTAAAAGAACAATATTGTTAAGAATTAAAATTGCTACAACTCTTGTTCAAAAAGTTTTTTTGTAATATGCTCAGATTCCCCAGTGTCACCATCAACAACTTTTAGACTCGTCCGACCTTGAGTGAAAAAAAAAGTTAAATTAAAATTCTAGGAATGCAAATTTTATTTCATACTTTTTTTTAGTTTAATTATACAACATAATAAATTACTTTTAACGTGGAAATGAACAAAACCGTGCAAAATAACAATTTCTCTCTAAATCTAAACTTAAAATATTAAAATATTTTAATCATAATTAATTAAAATTATAACCACCCCCTTTTTTGATAAGAAAAAACGAGACTCTTTAATTTTCTTTTATGTGCTTCCCCCAACAAATCGGTTCTACACCAATCGCTCGATTGGAAATTTTCGAAGCTCTCCACTTTGCCTTTTTCTGTCATAATCGGTTTTAACATAAACCCACAGTGATAAAATTCTTTGGGGCCGATAAAATCCATCTCTTTAATGAATTCTTCGTAGGTGTATTCGTTAATGTTTGGCAAATGGTAATCTTTTAAGTTTGCCATGAACGATTTAAAATATAAATTGATTAATTTCTCGTAATTGTCATCTAAGGCTTCATTAACAACGCTGGTGAATAAGAAAAAAACCAAATCTCTTAAGCATGATCCATAGTTCATGATTTGTAGGTCGACGATTTTATTTTTAATTGGTTTTCCATTTATGTCGTGAAGTAACATTGTGTTACTTAACCAATAATCTGAATGAACAATTGTTCCAAAAAGAGGATTAACTGGTAATCGATTAATTAGGTCTTGAAGACCTTCTTCAACTAATTTTTCGATTTTGCTTTGTAGTGGTAATAATTCAGGTACTTGTTTAACACCATCAAATAAACTATTATAAAAAGCTTTCCCAACTTCTTCTGGGACTTTATCGAAACAGCCGTTTTTAACGGTACAAGGAAGTACTTTTTTGTTGAATTGGTCTTTATTTAAAACTTGCATAGCGATTGGAACAGCATGAAATCTTGCTAAATCTTGCACAATGAATTCAGCTTCTTCGAGATTTAACCCAACAAATCTATCCCCAGTAACAAATCCTTGTATTTTTAAATTTTCTAAGATAATAGCTGCATCATCATTAACAGCCCCATTATTATTATTTAAATTAATTCGCGCACCATAACATTTTGGGAAAATATCTAAAATTTTATCTTCAGAAACTCCGCATTCTTTTTGGAACGAAATTAATGCGGGAATTGCATCTAAATAAGCACTTATTTCCTTTTTAAACGTTACTTGTACATCGAAAAAATCCCTCAACATATCGCTAGCTGGAATCATTTTTGCAACCAAATTTAACGATTCTTTCGTTTCGGATTTAATTTTTTTTATTGTTAAATCAACAGCCAGCATTATACTTCCGTAATGTTCGCCGGGGGCCGTTAATAATTTTTGATTATTTTCGATTATTTCGAAATCTTCGCCTATGGAAGGCTGGATTAATTCCTTGATGTTCTTCAAGGTTATTTCCGGCATGACTAGAAAATAAAAAATAAAGTCAAAAAGAAAACTAGAACAATAGAAATTACAAATACAATGGAAGAATGGTAAATTGAATTTGGTTTAAGTATTTGGTTTTTTTTTAATTTAAAAGAACCGCAACATGTAATATTTATTAATGAAATTGTTGAAAAACTATTTGGGTTAATTTTATTGGCGGTTGTTTTTGCTGTTAATTGAATCACGTAACTTGTCGGTTTTCATATCGAATTGTTCTGCGATTTCCATTTACTTTGTTTAATAAAAAAGATAAAAGAATAAAAATAAAGAGAAATTTGTGACATAATTCTCGGTAAAATTTTCCATATACATAAAACGTAATTGTTTACATTCTTTGAAAATTGATTAAACTATTTAACTAAATTACGATTACAAATTATTTTCTTAAAAGTTCTCTATAATCGATATTTTCTACTTCTAAGCTGATTAACTACACATTGAAAAGATAATGGTATTTAGGGAAATGTGCATATTTACCGGTAAATGTAAATAATAAAATTGTATATCGATTTATAACATCTTAACAGATTTCAGTTATGTTGTTTTGAGGTTGGGTAGGGTTTGGATGGGTTGGGTTGCACGGGCTTTATGTTNTTCTTATATCAAATTAAAAAGGAGACTTTAAGCTTTAATTTGACGTATAAATCATCACTTTGTTCGAATAAATACGATCTGAATGAATGATTTAATTTTATTAGATTGATTAGTTGAAAATCACCACAACTTTAAAAAGTTTATAACTAACGAAGTTATACGAACTAAGGCACGATTCTTATATCAAATTAAAAAGGGGACTTTAAGCTTTAATTTAACGTATAAATCATTACTCAATTCGAATAAATACGGTTTGGATGAATGATTTAATTTTCGGTTAGATTTTGACATATTTGTACTTAGTTGAAAATCGCCACAACTTTCAAAAGTTTATAACTAACGAAGTTATATGAACTAAGACACGATTCTTATATCAAATTAAAAAAGGGACTTTAAGCTTTAATTTGACGTATAAATCATCACTTTGTTCGAATAAATACGATCTGTATGAATGATTTAATTTTATTAGTTTGATTAGTTGAAAATCACAACTTTAAAAAGTTTATAACTAACGAATTTATATGAACTAAGACATGATTCTTATATCAAATTAAAAAGGGGACTTTAAGCTTTAATTTAACGTATAAATCATTACTCAATTCGAATAAATACGGTTTGGATCAATGATTTAATTTTCGGTTAGATTTTGACATATTTGTACTTAGTTGAAAATCACCACAACTTTCAAAAGTTTATAACTAACGAATTTATATGAACTAAGACATGATTCTTATATCAAATTAAAAAGGAGACTTTAAGCTTTAATTTAACGTATAAATCATCACTGAATTCGAATAAATACGGTTTGGATGAACGATTTAATTTTCGGTTAGATTTTGACATATTTGTACTTAGTTGAAAATCACCACAACTTTCAAAAGTTTATAACTAACGAAGTTATATGAACAAAGANTATGTTGTTTTGAGGTTGGGTAGGGTTTGGATGGGTTGGGTTGCACGGGCTTTATGTTATCATCGATTCATTGCAAACATTAACGATTACGTTTTTGATCCAAAGTGACCAAAATGATGCCCTAAAGTAGCTCTGCCCAAGGAGCGTCAATACGAAACTAAATTTGGTGGCACAAGACAACATATTACTAATGAATGATAAAATACTACTAATAGGTGCCAACCTACTGCTTCCAGAACATTTAATATTTCCGGCAGAAAACTACAGATTGATCGTAGAAGGCTAGATACTGTTAACAGAAGATTAGATAGTGTTGGTGGAAGATAATCTGATGCTAAAAACTACTAATGGAATTAAAAGAAAAATATAAAACAACTGAAATATTAGACAACAGCGTAACTCGGGGTAGATACTGGGGATGCAAAACCACCTACTGCTACCAGAACTCTATATACTGATAGAATAAAACTAGATACTGCTGGTAAAAGATTAGATCCTCCCCATAGAAAACTAAGCACTGCTAATAGAAGAGCAAAACTCTGATAACACAAAATTTTTATCAATTTATCTCTAATAAATGTTGCGTTTCGGAACAAACAAAGTGTAGAAGAGTCTTTAAGTGATATTTGTAGGGCCGACTATAAATACCGCGCAATAAAGATTGCTACAACTTTTGTTCTAAAAGTTTTTTTATGACATGCTTAGATTCCCCAGTGTAACCATCAACAACTTGAAAAAGCAACAAATTCGTCAAATTTACATATTTGGGTATTTTTCTTAAGATCTATACGTTTTATAGTAAAAGTGTAAAAGAGCAATATTGTTAAGAATTAAAATTGCTACAACTTTTGTTCTAAAAGTTTTTTTGTGATATGCTCAGATTCTCCAGTTCGATTAATCATTGAAAAGATAATGGTATTTAGGGAAATGTGCATATTTACCGGTAAATGTAAATAATAAAATTGCATATCGATTTATAACATCTTAACAGATTTCAGTTATCTTGTTTTGAGGTTGGGTAGGGTTTGGATGGGTTGGGTTGCACGGGCTTTATGTTATCATCGATTCATTGCAAAGATTAACGATTACGTTTTTGATCCAAGGTGACCAAAATGATGCCCTAAAGTAGCTCTGCCCAAGGAGCGTCAATACGAAACTAAATTTGGTGGCACAAGACAACATATTACTAATGAATGATAAAATACTGCTAATAGGTGCCAACCTACTGCTTCCAGAACATTTAATATTTCCGGCAGAAAACTACAGATTGATCGTAGAAGGCTAGATACTGTTAACAGAAGATTAGATAGTGTTGGTGGAAGATAATCTGATGCTAAAAACTGCTAATGGAACATTAAGCCGATGATTTGGGTTCAGTAATTAAAGGAAAAATATAAAACAACTGAAAAAACCACCTACTGCTACCAGAACACTACATACTAATAGAATAAAACTAGATACTGCTGGTAAAAGATTAGATCCTCCCCATAGAAAACTAAATACTGCTAATGGAAGAGCAAAACTCTGATAACACAAAATTTTTATTAATTTATCTCTAATAAATGTTGCGTTTCGGAACAAACAAAGTGTAGAAGAGTCTTTAAGTGATATTTGTAGGGCCGACTATAAATACCGCGCAATAAAGATTAAGTGAATCTTTAATTACAACTTGAATTTAGGCCATGACTCTTAGTTTTATGAAGAATGAAGATTTTGTGACAAATGTTTACGTCTACAAGTTCTTTATCTTAATATATACAAAAATTATCAAATACTTTTATTATCATAACCAAAATAACCACTTCATTAAAAAAAACTCGAATTAATTTAATTCGTAAAACTTTAAACTTACCTTGAAATTTAAAATGAGCTATTATAACTTTAATAAGATTCAAGTTACAACTAAAACAAAGCAATTTGAAGCGACCTTTTTATTTAAAGCGATATTTTTTGTTCGTTAACGGAAAACATACTTTGAAAATACAAATGAATGTTTTACTCGGCTTCTACATACTTAACTTATAAGAAATACGATGTGTATTATAAATATCGTAAATAATTTACATATTTCGGTGCTTCAAAAGATAAAATAGTAATAACTCACCTTTTTAAAACGTAGAAATGATAAATTTAGATTTTGCAAGTTGAATAACTACAACTTGGCAAGACTAACATGAAACTACTAACTAATAATAAACTTAAGTTGACCACTTAAACAACAAATATTTCGTAATCGTTTCGTTATCGACACATTTATGTTTATTTTATCAAGAAATAGAGCAGACGATATAATAATAAACAATAAATCCAATCAAGTTCTTATCTCGAGTGGATATGCTAAAAAGTGGGTTTCATGTTCGTTCCAATTTAAAACAGTAATAATTATAATTTAAATTATACTCACTTGTTAAGAGGGGTTTTATTAACTGAGTAATAACGCCGGTCGCGACTAAATGCGACGAAATAAAACGTTAACTGGCTGATTAGACTTTAAAACGTTATTAGACCGAAACAGCACTGGTACTCAACAATAATTGTTGATAAAAAAGTAAATGAGAGTTTGATAATTCAAGACCGTGTTAAAAATTTACTTTTTTAAAAAAGTAACAAGAGTTATATAAAGGAAATAGAAAGCACGGATAACGATGAATGTCGCTTTTTGTGCGATGTTGTTGTCGCTAAGCCGAAAAACGTGCACTTTTTTCAGGATTTGTCGCAAATGAGTGGTTTTCTCGAAACGATTGCAAGGTTTTTAATAGTTTTTTAATCGCTCGCAATCAAAATCATTTTATAATTGAGTTACCTTGAAATTTTCATTTTTAATACTTTAATTTCGCCAAAATTAATTTTTTTTAATTCAAATCTTGGTTACGTCATTCACAAAAAGATGACGCTACCATACAACTTAAAATAAATTAAAAATAACTTTATTTTCTAACTCAACATAAATTAACTCAATTAATTCTAACTAATCATTTTTAATTTACATTAAAAATTATTATTTGGTATGTTTTATTACCAAATTAATTTAATAAATATATCCTACTTAATCAACAAAAATTTAAAACTTGTATTTCCCCATAGATGGCACTAACTTCGAACACGTGTATTTGACGTTTGTTATCAAAAATGACCTATTTAGGTTAAGTTAAAAGTCTCAAAAGGACAAATCACTTATAATCAAAAAAAATTTCGGTGTAAAATGGATGGAATAGATGAAAGTAATTGGGATCCGTGTAATTTATTATTATCACCGGGTGAAAATGATAAATATGCGGTTTTAGTGTTAAATACACCTATAACATTGATTTTTAACACTGAGCAGGTGCTAAATTTATGGAATAAAGGTAATTTTATATATTAATTCAACAACGTAGTTTTAATTTACATTAATTCAGCTTTAATTCGAATCACCGTTGATGGTGGAACAGATAAATGGTTAGATTGGCTAAAACAAAACGATTTACATCAAAACACAATTAAAAATATCGATTTAATAACTGGCGATATGGATTCAATAAAACCGGAAACTTTAGAAGCTTTCAAAGAATCATCAACAATAATCATTAATACCTATGATCAAGAAGAAACCGATTTTACAAAAGCTATTTTAGAATTAAAATCAATTTCGTGCAAACTGAATTTAGATGTATGTTGATTTTTTTAAATCGCTTTTTATCTAGATCCAATTCAGATCGAATATGTTGTAGCTTTTAACAGTGTTTGTGGACGTTTTGATCAAGTTTTGGGTAATGTGAATACGCTTTATAAAATCAATCGGCTATGGCCTGAAATTCGAATTTTAATCGTTACCAACAGTATTACATGGTTGCTAAGTGTTGGACAACATCGGATTCAAATTCCAAGTAATTTGAAGAAATCACAAGAGTGGTGTGCCTTAATTCCAGTGGGAAATAAAACTTTTTTAACTACCAGTGGGTTAAAGTGGAATTTGGGTAAGATACTCACATTTTATAACCATTTTGATTGAGATGAATCAAAGAAACACAGTTAATTTGATTTGATGTGGATTTAAATCAGTCTTTTTATAGTTTTATGTATTAAGAAAAACCTGTTTTGTTCTGGATTGAATGGAAATGAAAGTTTTATTTATTTATTGTCTATTTTGTTTCATGTTTTAGATAATTCTCCATTGGAGTTTGGTTATTTAGTAAGTACATCGAATACTTATTCAACAAAAGAAGAAAATGTTGTTGTTTTAACCGATCAACCAATAGTTTGGTCGATGGGGATTAAAAATTTATTGGTGTAAAATGTTTTTAAATAATAATTTTCATGAAATTTATTGATTGTTAATATCTTTTTGGAATTTAAAATCTCCCAGTTGTTTTAGAATAATTTTTTTGTTACTTAATTAGCATATAATGTAGAGAGACATCCTTTTGATACATTTTTTTTATGTTTACCATTTTTGAATAAATAATTAATTTCAGATTGATTCTATTTTACTTCCTTTTGAATTTTATTAATTCACATTGACCAAAATACGTGACTTTCAAAAGTTTATAACTAACGAATTTATATGAACTAAGACACGATTCTTATATCAAATTAAAAAGGAGACTTTAAGCTTTAATTTGACGTATAAATCATCACTCAATTCGAATAAATACGGCTTAGATGAATGATTTAATTTTCGGTTAGATTTTGACATATTTGTACTTAGTTGAAAATCGCCACAACTTTCAAAAGTTTATAACTAACGAATTTATATGAACTAAGACACGATTCTTATATCAAATTAAAAAGGGGACTTTAAGCTTTAATTTGACACATAAATCATCACTCAATTCGAATAAATACGGTTTGGATGAATGATTTAATTTTCGGTTAGATTTTGACATATTTGTACTTACTTGAAAATCACCACAACTTTCAAAAGTTTATAACTAACGAAGTTATATGAACAAAGACACGATTCTTATATCAAATTAAAAAGGAGATTTCAAGCTTTAATTTGACGTGTAAATCATCACTCAATTCGAATAAATACGGTTTGGATGAATGATTTAATTTTCTGTTAGATTTTGACATATTTGTACTTAATTGAAAATCACCACAACTTTCAAAAGTTTATAACTAACGAAGTCATATGAACAAAGACACGATTCTTATATCAAATTAAAAAGGAGACTTTAAGCTTTAATTTGACGTATAAATCATCACTTTGTTCGAATCTGTATGAATAATTTAATTTTATTAGTTTGATTACTTGAAAATCATCACAACTTTGAAAAGTTTATAACTAACGAAGTTATATGAACAAAGACACGATTCTTATATCAAATTAAAAAGGAGATTTCAAGCTTTAATTTGACGTGTAAATCATCACTCAATTCGAATAAATACGGTTTGGATGAATGATTTAATTTTCTGTTAGATTTTGACATATTTGTACTTAATTGAAAATCACCACAACTTTCAAAAGTTTATAGCTAACGAAGTTATATGAACAAAGACACGATTCTTATATCAAATTAAAAAGGAGATTTCAAGCTTTAATTTGACATATAAATCATCACTTAGTTCGAATAAATACGATCTGGATGAGTTATTAAAATTTATAGTAATTTTGACAAATTTGAGATGATGCTAATTTTCATATCAGATTCTATCATAAATAAATAACATGTTCTTTTGCACTTCTGGAGTGTTTTATCTTTACTGATTTCGTTGTATTTTCATGGCCATCATCAGGATGCCTACAAAATGATTCAATTATTAAGACTTTAGCACGGATAATTCTAAAAATTGTTGTAGCATTAAATCGTAAACACGTGTAAACAAATTATAATTCATTAAATCGTGATTCCAACATAATTCATTTCTTTTTTTTTTATAAAAACTATAAAAATAAACATCATGGGTCATCAAGCAAATAAATGGTCAATAATTGAACATGTTCATGTATACATTGTAACTTCACATGGCAACAAAAGTTCATTTCACGCCAGACAGATAACTGATTGACCCAGTTCCGGTTAACTTTACTCGATCAAGAAAAATTTCAAAAGAAGAATGTTTAAATATTATTTTTTTCTTTTTTTAATGATACTTTTAGGTTGTTTTAACATAATTGAAGCACAAACGACTCAAAATTTAAATGTTAGTAAGTATTACGAAGAATGTTATCACTTAAAATTAAGGAAATATTTTCTTGAAAGTTTATGTAAACGAAGAAGACAACGATGTAGCTGATAAATCAATAGAAGTCGCGATGGATTACATAAAAAGAAACACCAAATTGGGGGTGAAAGTTGATTTGAGGAAAGTAACAGGAAATCGAACCGATTCAAAAGGACTATTAGATCTTTGTAAATCTTAAAAAAAAAATGGAACTAAATTTATTATTATTATTTTTTTTAGTGTGCAAAACTTATCAAACCATGTTAGATGAAAAATCCATCCCTCATTTCGTCTTAGATACAACAATGACAGGGATCGCATCTGAAACCGTAAAATCTTTCTCAAAAGCTTTACAAATCCCAACAATTTCCGGTTCGTACGGCCAAGAAGGTGATTCCCGTCTATGGCGATCGTTAGATGAAAAACAAGAAGAGTATTTAATTCAAATAATGCCACCAACTGACATGATCCCCGAAATAATCCGAACGATTGTAATTAATCAAAACATTTCAAACGCGGCGATTTTGTTCGATAATTCTTTCGTAATGGATCATAAATATAAATCGCTCCTTCAAAACGTTCCAACTCGGCACATAATCGCGCGTATTCAAGATGTTTCCACGTTAAAAGATCAATTACAAAATTTAAGAAAATTAGATATCGTTAATTATTTTGTGTTGGCTCGATTGGTTAACATCAAAAAAGTTTTAGATGCCGCCGATGCGATTAATTATTTCAACAGAAAGTTTGCCTGGCATGCGATTACTCAAGATAAAGGCGATTTAAAGTGTAATTGTAGAAACGCTACGATCATATTCGCGAAACCAACGTTGGATCCGAAATATCAAGATCGATTGGGGATTATTAAAACTTCTTATCAATTAACTTCCGAGCCGGAAATAACCGCCTTTTTTTATTTTGATTTGGCGCTACAAAGTTTTTTAGCAATTAAGTAAATATATTTTTATTAGTGGTGGAACGGATAGTTAACAAATAGTACTCCACNACACTCAATTCGAATAAATACGGCTTAGATGAATGATTTAATTTTCGGTTAGATTTTGACATATTTGTACTTAGTTGAAAATCACCACAACTTTCAAAAGTTTATAACTAACGAAGTTATATGAACAAAGACACGATTCTTATATCAAATTAAAAAGGAGACTTTAAACTTTAATTTGACGTATAAATCAACACTCAATTCGAATAAATACGGCTTAGATGAATGATTTAATTTTCGATTAGATTTTGACATATTTGTACTTAGTTGAAAATCGCCACAACTTTCAAAAGTTTATAACTAACGAAGTTATATGAACAAAGACACGATTCTTATATCAAATTAAAAAGGGGACTTTAAGCTTTAATTTAACGTATAAATCATTACTCAATTCGAATAAATACGGCTTAGATGAATGATTTAATTTTCGGTTAGATTTTGACATATTTGTACTTAGTTAAAAATCGCCTCAACTTTCAAAAGTTTATAACTAACGTATTTATATGAACTAAGACACGATTCTTATATCAAATTAAAAAGGAGACTTTAAGCTTTAATTTAACGTATAAATCATTACTCAATTCGAATAAATACGGTTTGGATAAATGATTTAATTTTCGGCTAGATTTTGACATATTTGTACTTAGTTGAAAATCACCACAACTTTCAAAAGTTTATAACTAACGAATTTATATGAACAAAGACACGATTTTTATATCAAATTAAAAAGGAGACTTTAAGCTTTAATTTGACGTATAAATCATCACTTTGTTCGAATCTGTATGAATAATTTAATTTTATTAGTTTNTTATTAGTGGTGGAACGGATAGTTAACAAATAGTACTCCACTATTCACAGGAATTAGTATCTCTTTTAGGTGTTGAACAGTGCAGATAATAATCAAGTTGAACCTCAATAGGACTTTTTTCATTGAATACAACTTTGTTTATATCAGGTTTGTCAATTTTCGATGTTGCAATTTTCATCGATAACTTTCAAAATTCGCTATAAAATTAATTCCTTGAAGGATCCTTGTGGAAATATCACCAATTATTAACTAAAGTATCCTCTTTTTAATGCAAAAAGCCGTTTTGAAAAATCGCTTTTAGTTTTTGAGAAATAAATTTTTGAAATGATCGACTATTTTTGCGAATTTTGCAATTTTTGCCGATTAAGTTTAAAAAATTCGTATAAAATCGATTTTTTGGAATATGAGTACGAAAATTTCCCAAAACGTTAATAAAAGTGTCCTCTTTCCAATGAACCAACCTGTTTTGACAAATAACTTTTAGTTTTTGAGAAAACAATATTTGAAGTTTTGATAAAATNGTTTATAACTAACGAAGTTATATGAACAAAGACACGATTCTTATATCAAATTAAAAAGGAGACTTTAAGCTTTAATTTGACGTATAAATCATCACTTTGTTCGAATCTGTATGAATAATTTAATTTTATTAGTTTGATTACTTGAAAATCATCACAACTTTGAAAAGTTTATAACTAACGAAGTTATATGAACAAAGACACGATTCTTATATCAAATTAAAAAGGAGATTTCAAGCTTTAATTTGACGTGTAAATCATCACTCAATTCGAATAAATACGGTTTGGATGAATGATTTAATTTTCTGTTAGATTTTGACATATTTGTACTTAATTGAAAATCACCACAACTTTCAAAAGTTTATAGCTAACGAAGTTATATGAACAAAGACACGATTCTTATATCAAATTAAAAAGGAGATTTCAAGCTTTAATTTGACATATAAATCATCACTTAGTTCGAATAAATACGATCTGGATGAGTTATTAAAATTTATAGTAATTTTGACAAATTTGAGATGTTGCTAATTTTCATATCAGATTCTATCATAAATAAATAACATGTTCTTTTGCACTTCTGGAGTGTTTTATCTTTACTGATTTCGTTGTATTTTCATGGCCATCATCAGGATGCCTACAAAATGATTCAATTATTAAGACTTTAGCACGGATAATTCTAAAAATTGTTGTAGCATTAAATCGTGAACACGTGTAAACAAATTATAATTCATTAAATCGTGATTCCAACATAATTCATTTCTTTTTCTTTTATAAAAACTATAAAAATAAACATCATGGGTCATCAAGCAAATAAATGGTCAATAATTGAACATGTTCATGTATACATTGTAACTTCACATGGCAACAAAAGTTCATTTCACGCCAGACAGATAACTGATTGACCCAGTTCCGGTTAACTTTACTCGATCAAGAAAAATTTCAAAAGAAGAATGTTTAAATATTATTTTTTTCTTTTTTTAATGATACTTTTAGGTTGTTTTAACATAATTGAAGCACAAACGACTCAAAATTTAAATGTTAGTAAGTATTACGAAGAATGTTATCACTTAAAATTAAGGAAATATTTTCTTGAAAGTTTATGTAAACGAAGAAGACAACGATGTAGCTGATAAATCAATAGAAGTCGCGATGGATTACATAAAAAGAAACACCAAATTGGGGGTGAAAGTTGATTTGAGGAAAGTAACAGGAAATCGAACCGATTCAAAAGGACTATTAGATCTTTGTAAATCTTAAAAAAAATGAAACTAAATTTATTATTATTATTATTTTTTAGTGTGCAAAACTTATCAAACCATGTTAGATGAAAAATCCATCCCTCATTTCGTCTTAGATACAACAATGACAGGGATCGCATCTGAAACCGTAAAATCTTTCTCAAAAGCTTTACAAATCCCAACAATTTCCGGTTCGTACGGCCAAGAAGGTGATTCCCGTCTATGGCGATCGTTAGATGAAAAACAAGAAGAGTATTTAATTCAAATAATGCCACCAACTGACATGATCCCCGAAATAATCCGAACGATTGTAATTAATCAAAACATTTCAAACGCGGCGATTTTATTCGATAATTCTTTCGTAATGGATCATAAATATAAATCGCTCCTTCAAAACGTTCCAACTCGGCACATAATCGCGCGTATTCAAGATGTTTCCACGTTAAAAGATCAATTACAAAATTTAAGAAAATTAGATATCGTTAATTATTTTGTGTTGGCTCGATTGGTTAACATCAAAAAAGTTTTAGATGCCGCCGATGCGATTAATTATTTCAACAGAAAGTTTGCCTGGCATGCGATTACTCAAGATAAAGGCGATTTAAAGTGTAATTGTAGAAACGCTACGATCATATTCGCGAAACCAACGTTGGATCCGAAATATCAAGATCGATTGGGGATTATTAAAACTTCTTATCAATTAACTTCCGAGCCGGAAATAACCGCCTTTTTTTATTTTGATTTGGCGCTACAAAGTTTTTTAGCAATTAAGTAAATATATTTTTATTAGTGGTGGAACGGATAGTTAACAAATAGTACTCCACCATTCACAGGAATTAGTATCTCTTTTAGGTGTTGAACAGTGCAGATAATAATCAAGTTGAACCTCAATAGGACTTTTTTCATTGAATACAACTTTGTTTATATCAGGTTTGTCAATTTTCGATGTTGCAATTTTCATCGATAACTTTCAAAATTCGCTATAAAATTAATTCCTTGAAGGATCCTTGTGGAAATATCACCAATTATTAACTAAAGTATCCTCTTTTTAATGCAAAAAGCCGTTTTGAAATATCGCTTTTAGTTTTTGAGAAATAAATTTTTGAAATGATCGACTATTTTTGCGAATTTTGCAATTTTCGCCGATTAAGTTTTAAAAATTCGTATAAAATCCATTTCTTGGAATATGAGTATGAAAATTTCCCAAAGTGTTAATAAAAGTGTCCTCTTTCCAATGAACCAACCCGTTTTGAAAAATAACTTTTAGTTTTTGAGAAAACAATATTTGAAGTTTTGATAAAATTTTCGATGTTGCAATTTTCATCGATAACTTTCAAAATTCGCTGTAAAATTAATTTCTTGAAGGAACCTTGTGGAAATATCACCAATTATTAATTAAAGTATCCTCTTTTTAATGCAAAGAGCCGTTTTGAAAAATGACTTTTAATTTTTGAGAAATAAATTTTTGAAATGATCGACTATTTTTGCGAATTTTGCAGTTATCACCGATTAAGTTTTAAAAATTCGTATAAAATCGATTTTTTGGAATATGAGTACGAAAATTTCCCAAAATGTTAATAAAAGTGTCCTCTTTCCAATGAACCAACCCGTTTTGCAATATAACTTTTAGTTTTTGAGAAAACAATATTTGAAGTTTTCATTGATAACATCCTCTTTTTAGAGTTGCTTCGTTAGTTAAATTAAGAAAAGTTCATTTTGTATCTTAGATCCAAATAAGTTGACACATCTTATCAGCTTTCTTATTAATTTCATTTTTATTCAAATATCGCAATAATCACTATTCGTTCCATCACTATTTTTTATTAATTTTATAAATATTAAATTTTTTTCGTATTCAAGAAACATGATTAACTCTGGTTCTTGGCCTTCCGACTTGAGTTTTATTACTTGCGATGATTTCGATGGAAAAAATTCGCCTGAAAGGCCCGATATGAATATAAAAAGCTTTTTTTATAAAGACTCAACTGAATCCCCGACTTATGGATTGATTACTTTGTCTCAAAATGGGCATAGTTTTATGGAGTTTAGCATGCAGTTATCATCGGTGGGTGTTCGAAGTGGCTCTTCGGATAAATCGGTTTTATTAGGTTCGTGGAAAGCTGGATTTAATAATAATTTATCGTTAATAGACGCGCAAGTTATGCAGAATTACACAGCTGATATAGTTTATCGTATTTCAACCGTAATTGTAAGATAACTTTTTTAATAATTTCTTTAATAAAGTTAGAATTCTTTTAGCAAGCTCCTTTTATAATTGAAGATCCGGATTCTCCAAAAGGATATTCCGGTTATTGTATCGACTTAATCAATGATATCGCGACTATTTTAAAATTTGATTATGAAATATATGTAGCTCCCGATGGAAAATTCGGAAATATGGACATAAAGGGTAATTGGAACGGGGTTGTTAAAGAATTAGTGGAGAAACGAGCCGATATCGGGTTAGGATCGATGTCCGTTATGGCTGAAAGAGAAAACGTAATCGATTTTACAGTTCCTTATTACGATTTAGTCGGAATTACTATTTTAATGAAACTCCCCACGACTCCAACGTCCCTATTCAAGTTCTTAACCGTTTTAGAAAATGATGTTTGGTTGTGTATTTTAGCTGCGTATTTTTTTACAAGCTTTTTAATGTGGGTTTTTGATCGTTGGAGTCCATACAGTTACCAAAACAACCGTGAGAAATACAAAGACGACGAAGAAAAGCGCGAATTTAATTTAAAAGAGTGCCTTTGGTTTTGCATGACGTCTTTAACGCCTCAAGGCGGTGGCGAAGCGCCGAAGAATCTTTCGGGGCGATTGGTAGCAGCAACTTGGTGGCTTTTCGGTTTTATCATAATCGCTTCATACACGGCTAATTTAGCCGCGTTTTTAACCGTTTCAAGATTGGATACTCCCGTCGAATCTTTAGATGATCTCTCTAAACAGTACAAAATCCAATATGCACCTTTAAATGGGACGTCTTCGATGACTTATTTCGATAGGATGGCTAATATCGAAGCTAAATTTTATGAGTAAATATTTTTCTTTGATTAAAATGTTTTGGTGATTATGTTTTTATGTAGCATTTGGAAAGATATGAGTTTAAATGATAGCCTTTCGGATGTTGAGCGAGCTCAGTTAGCTGTTTGGGATTACCCTGTAAGTGATAAATACACCAAGATGTGGCAAGCAATGAAAGAAGCTGGATTGCCGAATACGTTGGATGAAGCCGTGGAGAGAGTGCGCGAATCTAGGTCTTCTAGCGAAGGGTTTGCTTTTCTTGGGGATGCCACTGATATTCGATATTTGGAGCTAACTAATTGCGATCTTCAAATGGTTGGGGAAGAGTTTTCTAGGAAACCGTATGCGATTGCGGTTCAACAAGGATCTCCGTTAAAAGACCAATTTAACACGGCGTAATTAAAAAATCCTTTTTAGACCAATTCGATGTTTATTAATTTTTTTTAAGAATTCTTCAACTATTAAATCGTCGCCAATTGGAGCGATTAAAAGAAAAGTGGTGGACGAATAACCCCAAAGCGATGAAATGCGATAAATTAGATGATCAATCCGATGGAATTAGCATTCAAAACATCGGTGGTGTTTTTATAGTGATTTTCGTCGGGATTGGGTTGGCTTGTATCACTTTGGCGTTTGAGTATTGGTGGTATAAGTATCGAAAAGGTGCAAAAGTTATTACGGTTCAAGAAGTCGCCCCGCAAAACGTAACAAAAATGGTGAAGAAGTCGAAAAATGAGAATCTTTCGAGGAAGAGTAGTAAATTATATCCGAGATCAAGGTTTTAATTCTTTTTAGATTTATAAAATACACGAAACGTTTCGATGTTGGTGCACATGATCATTAATAAAAATTTAATTGGCACAAATTGTTTGGTTTTGATTTTCTATTTAAAAATTAATATCTCAAGAACTAAAAGATATTTTAAAACGATGTTTTTTTGCTTTATATGTGGTGATAATTTGATAATTATTTATGAAAAATTAAATTGAATCGAAAAAAGTTTAGTAGAGTAAAAAATGAGTAATTTAAAAAAATGATATCTTTAAAACTAAGTGATATTTTAAAAAACGGGGGTTTTCATTAAAAAGCTCATACTTTATTGTATTAATTCTGAAAATTTCTTATCAATGCGTTAAAAATTCGATTTTTGACGATTTTTTTAAAAATCAAAATTTCAAACAAAGATACAAGATGAAACAACTCAATTTGCAAAGTAATATCTCAAAAACCAAACGATATTTTAAAACGGGGGTTTCTTTATTGAAAAGCTCATACTTTTCTTTATAAGTACTGATAATTTCGTAACGATTCATAAAGAATTCAATTTTTTGTGATTTTTTTTAATGTTGAATCGTGATAAATGCTTACAGCAAAAAATTGGTAATTTAAAAAAATTA
>NW_019280456.1:729295-786196 GCF_000648695.1 Onthophagus taurus | reverse complement strand
TTTATCAAAACTTCAAATATTGTTTTCTCAAAAACTAAAAATTATTTTTCAAAACGGGTTGGTTCATTGGAAAGAGGACACTTTTATTAACACTTTGGGAAATTTTCAAAATCATATTCCAAGAAATCGATTTTATACGAATTTTTAAAACCTAATCAAAATTAATCTAAAATTATAGATGAAAATTGCAATTTATCAAAACTAGTTAATTATTAACTATCCGGATATCCGTTCCACCACTAATCCTAATAATAACTTGTAAGAATAAAGAATAGGACGTGAATGGAAAATGCAATAAAATAAAAAAAAAAACCTTGGATTCCAGGTTACTGTTAGACGTTTCCTTCTTCGTTTCGAGACTTTTAAATTCGAATGCGAATTTTGTAGTGCATCAAATGGAAACTCGATAACTGTACTAACGTACAGGTGCAAGAACGTTGACTTGTATTCCGATTTGACGTTTATCGCGTACAATCCTTTCTGGGTCCAGAAACTGAGCGTGTCGATGTCTACCACTTTTCTGCTACTCGACGACAAGTTTCCTAACAAGTTCTTTCGGTTCTTGTTATCGACAGCACCTAAAATTTGTTATTTATCGAGCGACTTAACGGCATTTCTTTTTCTTCATTAATTTTACCATCCACATCAACGCTGCTATTATCCAAACTGTAATCCAATGTCCAAATCAACTCCGAAGAACACGTTAAGATCGTTATTGACAAATAAGAGTTGTTTGTATTCGACCAGGTATAGAATCTAAAAAGTGTTATAAATAGAAATGTTAGAAATGTTTTATTCGCCCGGATTATTTTGGTACGAGTAAATGAGTCAACAGACACAAAACACAAAAATTGACAATGAACGAACTGTAACGTTTAAATATAGAGAGTGTTCGGTCTTTGATGAAAATTATGACTGAAATGGGCCATTTAACGCGCTTTCAGTGTCGTTTAAAGCGCGATTAATTTATTTTTATTTCTAATTTATTATTATTGCCGTTTTTTGCGTCTTTTATCGTCCACGTGCACTCCGTTTGGATTTAACTCCGGAATAAATGAATCGGAAATCGGATACTTGCGTCTTGTTCTGTCCTTGGCGAAGGAACGCCGTTATCTGAGCGTCTTTCCGGACGAATTTGACAAATTGCTCCTCGCGAAGCTGTGGAGGCGGCGGATTGCTCGGCTTCGTTCTCTTCGATTTTCGACAGAATACGTCTTCGAAATGGCACGAAATTATCATCAGTACTATTAACAGTGATAGAGTTGTCCAAGAAGAAGAAGGTGTTTTCGTTAAAAGAATCTAGAAGTAATAAAAAAATTGCGTTAAAATAGTAATAAAAGAAAATAATATGAAAAAAAAAAAATGTATCATTAATTTAAAGGTAAGATTTAACTAGAAACTCTTAAGATTTACCAACAAATTGATTTTCCACGAATTTTTAGAGTTAATCTTGATGTATTTAAAAAATTAGTAAAAATATCGATTGAGTTCAACTTAATATCTCAAAAACTTGAAGAGTTATCTCAAAACGGACAACTTCATTGAAAAGTAGATGCTTTCATTGATAATTGGTGAAACTTTCATAAAGATTTTCCAACAAATTGATTTTTTACGAATTTTTAGGGTTAATCTTGATGTATTTAAAAAATTAGTAAAAATTCCGATTAAGTTCAACTTAATATCTCAAAAACTTGAAGAGTTATCTCAAAACGGACAACTTCATTGAAAAGTAGATGCTTTCATTGATAGTTGATGAACACTTCATAATTGTGTTCCATCAAATCGATTTGTTACAAATTTTTAAGTTATAATTTAAGAATTAAATGGTACAATTATATTGGAAATTGTATACCTCAAGAAGTAAAAGAACTATCTCGCAAGGAACATCATGGTATAACTAGGTACATCATTTTAAGATTATAGGTATTTCAAGACTAGATACTGCTGGCAGAAAACTATATACTGCTTCCAGATGACTAGATATTGTTAGCAGAAAACAACATTTACCTGACAGATCACTAAACTCTACGTGATCGGAGCTTGCTACAAAAGTACTCTTAGATCAAAAGATGTAACAAATGTTATATTTAGCAATATTGCTCTCTTGTACTTTTGCTCTCAGAGTTATAAACATTGAGAAAAATACGAAATTATGAAAATTTGATGAATTTTGTTGTTTTTAAAGTAGTTAATGATAACACTTGGGTATCGGAGAATGTTACAAAAAAACTTTTAGAATGAAAGTTGTAGCAAATGTTATATTTAGCAATATTGCTCTCTTGTACTTTTGCTCTCAGATGCATAGATATTGTGAAAAATACGAAATTATGAAAATTTGATGAATTTTGTTGTTTTCAAAGTAGTTAATGATAACACTTGGATATCCGAGAATGTTACAAAAAAAGTTTTAGAATGAAAGTTGTAGCAAATTTTATACTTAGCAATATTGCTCTCTTGTACTTTTGCTCTCAGAGTCATAGACATTGAGAAAAATAAGAAATTATGAAAATTTGATGAATTTCGTTGTTTTCAAAGCAGTTAATGATAACACTTGGATATCGGAGAATGTTACAAAAAAACTTTTAGAACGAAAGTTGTAGCAAATTTTATACTTAGCAATATTGCTCTCTTGTACTTTTGCTCTCAGATGCATAGATATTGAGAAAAATACGAAATTATGAAAATTTGATGAATTTCGTTGTTTTCAAAGTAGTTAATGATAACACTTGGATATCCGAGAATGTTACAAAAAAACTTTTAGAACAAAAGTTGTAGGAAATGTTATATTTAGCAATATTGGTCTCTTGTACTTTTGCTCTCAGAGTCATAGACATTGAGAAAAATACGAAATTATGAAAATTTGATGAATTTTGTTGTTTTCAAAGTAGTTAATGATAACACTAGGATATCGGAGAATGTTACAAAAAAACTTTTAGAACAAAAGTTGTAGCAAATTTTATATTTAGCAATATTGCTTTCTTGTACTTTTGCTCTCAGAGTCATAGACATTGAGAAAAATACGAAATTATGAAAATTTGATCAATTTCGTTGTTTTCAAAGCAGTTAATGATAACACTTGGATATCCGAGAATATTACAAAAAAACTTTTAGAACAAAAGTTGTAGGAAATGTTATATTTAGCAATATTGCTCTCTTATACTTTTGCTCTCAGATGCATAGATATTGAGAAAAATACGAAATTATGAAAATTTGATGAATTTCGCTGTTTTCAAAGCAGTTAATGATAACACTTGGATATCCGAGAATGTCACAAAAAAACTTTTAGAACAAAAGTTGTAGGAAATGTTATATTTAGTAATATTGCTCTCTTGTACTTTTGCTCTCAGATGCACAGATATTGAGAAAAATATGAAATTATGAAAATTTGATGAATTATGTTGTTTTCAAAGTAATTAATGATAACATTTGGATATCCGAGAATGTTACAAAAAAACTTTTAGAACAAAAGTTGTAGCAAATGTTATATTTAGCAATATTGCTCTCTTATACTTTTGCTCTCAGATGCATAGATATTGAGAAAAATACGAAATTATGAAAATTTGATGAATTTTGTTGTTTTCAAAGTAGTTAATGATAACACTTGGATATCCGAGAATGTTACAAAAAAAGTTTTAGAACAAAAGTTGTAGGAAATTTTATACTTAGCAATATTGCTCTCTTACACTTGTGCTCTCAGATGCATAGATATTGAGAAAAATACGAAATTATGAAAATTTGATCAATTTCGTTGTTTTCAAAGCAGTTAATGATAACACTAGGATATCGGAGAATGTTACAAAAAAAGTTTTAGAACAAAAGTTGTAGGAAATTTTATACTTAGCAATATTGCTCTATTGTACTTTTGCCCTCAGATGCATAAATAGTAAGAAAAATACGAAACACATTAATTTAGTTAACGATGGATTAAAAAGACTAATTTTTTTGTCGCCCATCCATGTCAATTAAGGATCATTAGAACTTCAATTAAAATATATTTATTGTTGAGATGTAATTGTTTTCATGCACATCATAATAAATTTAACCCCATAATCGATTAAATAACCAATTTTCCAAAAAAACAACAAACTTCTGTGTCTTATTGACGTAGAAAAACGTTTCAGTTGTCGTTGATTGTTTCACGAATAAAAATGTATAAAACCTGGGGTTATATGATGCTTGAAAATCGTTTTCGCGATTTTAATTGTTGGCCGAAAGGGATAAAAGGTTGGGGGAGTTCTTTTTTGATTATTACGGTATTATTATTTATCGCGCCTATACATATAATACCAAGTAAGTTATTAATTATATCTTAATTCGATGGTTATTAAATTTTATTTTATAGCGTTTGGGATGAATTATCGAAAATATTTGTTTCACCAACAATTTTTTATATCAGGGTTGGCTATAATATCTGTAAATCTACATTTTTGGCTCAACAAACAACAACTTTTCGATCTTATCGAAGCGATGAGTAATTTCGATAAATTCGGCGTCCCAAAAAAATTGCAAGATTTAGAAAAAAAATTAAAAATTGCGATTATCTTATATCGCTGGTTGGGAATTATTAGTATAACGATTATGTCGATTGTTAAATTATTCGATAAATCTTGTACGTACGATTCTAATGTACCAATAACTTGTAATACAATTTTGGAGTATTACGTGCCGTTTAAAGTTGAACCTTTATTTCAAACTTTTATTATACTTCTTCAAGGATATACGTTTGCCAGCGAGTCGAATCATTACAATTGTATCGTTTTGTTTTATAGCTATTCTTTGGAGCTTTTAGTGATTCGTTTGGAACATATCACCGAGTTACTCAACGAGCTCGAATTTAAACCGAACGAAAAAAGGAACGAAAAATTTAGGAATATCATTTTGTACCATCAACACGTGATTAAGTGAGATTCACAAAAAAATTTTATTCAAATCATTAACAATACATTTTTTAGACTTTTTGGAACAGCCACTAACTTTATAAACAAAGTTATCGTTCCTCAAAGATTTGGTCTTGTATTTACAATAATAATATCAGCAACAGGATTTGTTTTGGTTAAAAATGTCTTAAAATTTTAAAGTGTTTTAACAAACTTTCTTTTTTTTTAGTGGAGAGATATATCTTGTTTGGTGATGTTTAGCGCGTTTATGATAACTATAACTGTTTGCCATATGAGTGGACAACGCATCATTAATGCGGTAAAATCATGTTTTTTTTTTTCATTTGAGATCAATTTTAAGTTTTAAAGTATTTAATGCGTTTGGTTAATTATACATATCATTAGAAAGCTTCTTAGTCGTTTATGACATCTTTAAAATGTCTTGATGATAGTTATGAAACCCTTTTGAGGTTAAGTGGTTTACTTGGGATATCATTATAAAGCTTCTGGCAACCTTTATAACTGTCTAGAAAGCGTTTAGACACTTTTTGACATCTTAATAAATGTCTAGAAATCTTTTAAACACTTTTTGATGATTATGGAAATCATTTGAAAGGTTCTGACCAGTCTCCGGTCCACCCCGATTCTAGGTCTAATATTGGTTGTAGTATGTTGTATATTTTTATTGCACTAAAACTAGAACTAACACACTAGAGATATCACTCAACAGAAGAATAGTTTCAGTAAATAGTCTTCAGCCACTTGTATTGTAATCTCCAAGCACTTAGTAGTGTTTTGGCAGCAACCTTGGTAGTGTTTTTAATGCTATCAGTCTTCTGATAGCATTAAATAGTCTTTGCCTATAATATCTAGCTTACTCCAAGCAATTAGTAGTTTTTCCAACAATATTTAGCACTTTGAAAGTTGTTAATAGTCTTTTGAAAATAGTATCTCGTCTTTCCAAGCAGATAATAGTCTCTTCCAGCAATATTTAGTCTTCTCCAAACATGTTGTAATCTTTTCTAGTAGTATATAGCGCTCTGAAAGCAGTAAGTAGTCTTATGGAAGCAGTACCTGGTCTTTCCAATCAGTTTGTAGTTGTTTAGCAGCACTATTTAGTTTTCTCCAAGCAGATTGTAATCTTTTCCACCAGTATCTAGCATTTTGGAAGCAGTAGGTACCTTTTTTGCAGAGCATATCTCTTCTTTTCAAGTAGTCATTAGTCTTTTCCAGTAGTATATAGCATTCTGGCAGCATTAGGTAGCTTTTTGGGAAGCATATCTCTTCTTTCCAAGTAGTTATTAATCTTTTCCAGTGGTATTTAACATTCTGGCAGCATTAGGTAGCTTTTTGGGAAGCATATCTCGCCTTTCTAAGCAGTTATTAGTCTTTTCCAGCAGTATCTAACATTCTGGAAGCGGTAGAAAAGAGGCATATCTCTTTTCCAAACAATTATTAAAGTCTTTGAAAGCAATGTGTCTTGGAATATATATAATTTTTAATCTTTTCCAGGGAGCTTCCGTAACAGAAGCAATCTATAACACAAATTGGTTCGAAGCTGATTTAACACTTCAAAAGGACGTCTTGTTTTTTCTGGCAATGAGTCAACGCATTTTAATCGTTGAGTTACCACTTCTTGGTCGATTATCACATCAAGCATTAATCGATGTAGAGTTGATTAAAAAGAAATATTCCTTTTTTTTGATTTGTGTGCTTTTAGGAGTACACAAGAATATTTGCTTGGTTTAATTGGATTGGAACGATGGCGAAAAAGAAAGATTTATTCGCAAATAAATAATCTATATAACGAAAGAAACTCGGTAGTTGTCTGGGATTGGGTTTTGTGGTAAACTTTTCTTTGCTGCTGAGGCAGTAGTTCAAGGTTTACAATATAAACCGAGGCAATGGCTCTAGTACTTAAAATAAAGTTTTTTTTAATACAAATGCATTACTTAGAAGCCGAGGCAGCCATGAAAAATAACGCATTTATCTCAAAAAACCAAAAAGTTCGAACTTTCAACTTTTAATTTTTCCATATTTGTCAACTTCATTAAAAAACCTTTAAAATGAGTCCAAAGATGACGCACTTATCTCAAAAAACAAAAAAGTTAGAATAAAAAACATTAAACCCGAAGTTAGCAACAATGAAGATAGCAATTTAATTTTTAAATATTAATACCAACCTTAATTTTTGATTTTTTTGTGATAACTGCGTCATGTTTGGACTCATTTCAAAATTTTTTTAATTATGAATAAATCGTGAAAAAAACATCATGATGTTATCTATGTCCATTATATGATAACTAACTTCAGGTTTAAAATGTCAACCTCAATTTTGACATATTTGTAATTTTCATTAAAAATCCTTTAAAATGAGTACAAACACGAGATATTTTTATCGTCAATATTAATGAAGTTATGGTCAACTTCCGGTTAAGAATGTCAACGTCAATTTTGACATATTTGTCAACTTCATTAAAAAATTTTTAAAATGAGTCCAAAGATGACGCACGTATCTCAAAAAACAAAAAAGTTAGAATAAAAAACATTAAACCCGAAGTTAGCAACAATGAAGATAGCAATTTTATTTTTAAATATTAATACCAACCTTAATTTTTGATTTTTTTGTGATAACTGCGTCATGTTTGGACTCATTTTAAAATTTTTTTAATTATGAATAAATCGTGAAAAAAACACCATGATGTTATCTATGTCCATTATATGATAACTAACTTCAGGTTTAAAATGTCAACCTCAATTTTGACATATTTGTAATTTTCATTAAAAATCCTTTAAAATGAGTACAAACACGAGATATTTATCTTCAATATTAATGAAGTTATGGTCAACTTCCGGTTAAGAATGTCAACGTCAATTTTGACATGTTTGTAATCGTCGTTTAATTTCAATATTACTCGAGATATAAGCAACTTCCGGTTTGAAATGTCAATATCATTTTGACATATTCTTAATTTTTATAAAATGTCTTAATATTTGTCACAAAAACAAAAATACAATGATTAAAAAAAAAAAAATTAAGGTTGGTACTAATATTTAAAAATTAAATTGCTATCTTCATTCGGATTTAGTGTTTTTTATTCTAACTTTTTTGTTTTTTGAGATAACTGCGTCATGTTTGGACTCATTTTAAAGGTTTTTTAATGAAGATGTCAAATATGTCAAAATTGACGTTGACGTTTCAAACCGGAAGTGATTGTATTTCCATTAATATTACAGTTAAATATGCCGAGTTTGGACTCATTTTAAAGGATTTTTTATGAAATTGACAAATATGTCAAAATTAATAGTTGAAAGTTCGAACNTTTAAAATGTCAACCTCAATTTTGACATATTTGTAATCTTCATTAAAAATCCTTTAAAATGAGTACAAACACGATATATTTATCTTCAATATTAATGAAGTTATGGTCAACTTCCGGTTAAGAATGTCAACGTCAATTTTGACATGTTTGTAATCGTCGTTTAATTTCAATATTACTCGAGATATAAGCAACTTCCGGTTTGAAATGTCAATATCATTTTGACATATTCTTAATTTTTATAAAATGTCTTAATATTTGTCACAAAAACAAAAATACAATGATTAAAAAAAAAAATTAAGGTTGGTACTAATATTAAAAAATTAAATTGCTATCTTCATTCGGATTTAGAGTTTTTTATTCTAACTTTTTTGTTTTTTGAGATAACTGCGTCATGTTTGGACTCATTTTAAAGGTTTTTTAATGAAGATGTCAAATATGTCAAAATTGACGTTGACGTTTCGAATTTTTTTTTTGTTATATTTTTGTTTTTGTTACAAATATTGACATTTTATAAAAATTAAGAATATGTCAAAATGACATTGACATTTCACATCGGAAGTTGCCTATATCTCGAGTTATATTGGAATTAAACGTATCATGTTTGGACTCATTTTAAAGGATTTTTCACGACGATTACAAATATGTCAAAATTGACGTTGACATTCGTAACCGGAAGTTGACCCTAACTTCATTAATATTGAAGATAAATATGTCGTGTTTATACTCATTTTAAAGGATTTTTTATGAAGATTACAAATATGTCGAAATTGAGGTTGGCATTTTAAACCTGAAGTTAGTTATCATATAATAGAAGTTTTATAACTGAAGTTAATCTAGTGTTAGTCACTTTTTCGCAACTTTTTCACATTGATTAAAAAAAATCGTCGATTTTTAAGCCACATGATGATTCTTGAATGTTTCGGGTTTAGCCGTCTTTAGAGACGTGCGGCTAAACCCAAATGATTCTAGTTCTTAGTCTAGTGTTAGTTCTAATTTTAGTTCCATGAAAAGTGTACAACAATTAAACAACATCTAAAGCCAGAATTAACACTAGCATTCGAACTAGAACTCGTCCTAGAACTAAAAACATTTGGGTTTAACAACAAAATACACCAATATGAGATTCTGATCTAAGTAAAAAAGGAATTTAAGAAGGAAAACATTCGTTATCACTCAGATTTAGATTTGTGGCAGATAAGGAGTCGAATTTTGATCTTGACAAGTACTGAATTTTAAGAGACACGGTTTCATTTGAGTCACCCGTAAAGTTATTCCTGTCAGCTAGTGCTTTAAATGATCTATTTGCAAACACCTACATTTATCTGTCAGCAAAGTTTAACAAGAGATATATAAAATATAATTAAATTATGACTAATATTGAATGTAATAACTTTAATTTTAAATATATTTGAATTATTTTATGCAAATTACCCTTAAACGTTTCTATTCAACTTAATAAATTTTGTGATTGTAAATACGGATTTAAATTTACTGCAACCAGATGTCATCGCGGATGGCGCATTTACAAAACGGGGGCTATTTTCAAAATGATGGGTCATAAAAATGATGTTGGTGTTGACTGAAGTGTTCCGTCGTTCAAAACGCCAAAGAGACGATGTTTTAAACGATTATAAACAATTATTTATGGAATAATAAAATAAAATAATTTTAAATTAACTAAAAACTTACCATTTTAACGATTTTTTAATAAACTACAATAAAATAATTTTTAATTAGATTAAAAAAAATCACTGAAAATTATTATTAAAACTTTTTAACACCGAACAATCAAAAAATCTTCTTCGGAGCCCCGTTTCAGTTTATCTACTACCTGAAGTCGGCGCTTCAAGTCGATAGTAATTCACTTCTTCGGTACCCCCACCATTAAGGCGCCCCCTTACAAACCCCCCCAACTGAATGAAAATGAAGAGAAGCCTTCGCCCGCGGTTCTCTTCGTGAAGGATATCGGATTTGGATCGATTGTGCTTCTAATTGAATTAGCCCCCCTCCCCTTCAAGTTAAAGGGTGACACGGTCGAGTCATGTTATGAGGGCCCCAAGGCTATTTATCTTATGTTTAAAGTGTTTTACGAAATCTCATTCAAAAATCAAAGGGTCGACTAATGGACCTCGAGATTTGCTATTAGCAACAAAGTCAGGCCCGTATTAGATTCTGGTTCGCAACCCGTTTATTAAGTTATTACCGTTGATGACTGAGTTGGGATTATCGAGGTTTTTTTGAAAAATAATAGCGATATTCGATCGGGTAAAAAATGATTGAGGCTACCTCGATGGTATTTAAAAAATTTAATGTAAGTTTGAAAAATATGTTTTTTTTGTTAAAATTCTTTTTCGAGTTAGTTCTGTGTGGGGTCAGAAGACAACACACGTGTGTCATCGCTCAATTCGCGTGTTCCCATGGCCGAATCGGACATGTTTTATTTATCTGGCAGACAGCGGACATAGTTTATAGATGTATTATGCCGTCCGGACCGAGAGAAAAAATAAAAAGGAAAAAGCCGCGCCGCTGTCCCGGTTCCTGTCGTTTGGGCTTTTTGCCAAAAGTTCGTCAGCAAAGCGCCCCCCTTGTTTTCTTCTCCATCGTCTTCTTCTTCATCACAGCATCCCAACATCGGTCAGTCAGTCGTTCAATTAGCTCTCCCTCCGGGATCGTTTTAACCGGTCGTTTAAAATCCTCGAAACGTCATTACCATTTAAACTCAATCTCTTCTCAATACTTTTTAAAACTCTCAATAAGTCTCTTTCGAGATAAAAAAATAAATATTCACTCTTTATAGTTTACTAGAGATAATTCGTTCCGTTGTAAATGGAAATTGGAAGTTAATTTTTTTTCTTGCGTGTGAAGATTTCTTTTTCGAGAGAAATTTTCCCTTCAAAAAAATCTTTATTTATTTCTTATTTTTAATTTTTTTGGGGCGGTATCTGTCAAACGAAATTCGAAGAAAACTCGAGCAAAAAGAGTTTTGCGGCGGCGATTTCGGTGGAACCGTTTTCTGCGCGGCGGCAATTTGCCGATCCGATTATTTAGCGGTTCGGCCCACGAGGGCGCGGCCGAAGAACCCCATTTGCATAATGCCGGAAAGCGACCCACACCGTCGTACAAGAGAAAGAGGACCGTCCTCGTCTTCTCTTGGTAATGACCCCGCAATTTTCCCCCGTAAAATCGACGCGCCATTCATCAAAACGACGCGTACGGGGAGCCAAAATCAATTAAATAAATTACCCTCGAGCCACATCTTCACATCGATTGGTGACGATCAATTTATGTTATATTACCAACGTACCAACATCGGTCTTTATTAAATAATTTAAAAAAAGATTGTTGAGACTTTAGTTAAGTCACAATTAAGATGAAATCCATAAAATAAAATCTCCATACTTCTGAGGAACAATAAACTCAAATATTGTTCTCTTAACCATGACAAAATTATATTAAAGGAAAATTATTCTACCACTAACTTGTCTTATTTGTAGTGATTACTCCACAAATCGATTTTTTTTCCTTAATTAGTTATTCTTCAAATGTTGATTAAAATCTTGAATTAGATCCTCATGAATATTCATCCTCCTACAAATTATGATACAAAATTATTTTATTAATAATTCTAATTAATTCAATATTACCTGCAATTATTCCTCCAAGAATTGATAATAATTCTGTGTACATTTTGATCCAGGTTCTAAGTGATGGATGGATTCAAGTTCTGGAAGTTAAATAAAAAGATATTTTAAACGTCAAATTTGACAATTAATTAACTTAAAAAATAAACCGCTTAATTCTATAGATTTTTAATAAAACTTTTACATGCCCTCATTAAAACATCAAAAAAAGCTTCGTTGTTGATTATCTTATAATAATAACTAATAAAACTTACTTAATTCAAAAAATTAAACTTCGTAATCTAATGTATTCGTTGATATGTCATAAAATAATATAACCTCAAATGTCAAAGAATTAATTTTAAATAATATTTTTTTAAATTAAATTGAATTAATAAATAAATTTACTAATTGATTTTAATAACACGAATTGAGACTGGTAATAAATAAAATGATGATAAAATCACTTTAAAAATGTTAATAAAATAATATTTTTTTAGTAATTTTGTTTATTTGATGTTGGTGAAATTGGAAATCGGCCATCTTGGTTAATCGTAGTGTTGGCGTTAAATCTTTAAATTTAAAATATAAATAAATTAATATTTTAAATTAAAAAAAATCCGTAATTGTTTACTATGATGATTGATTGTTAAATATTAAAAAGGACATTTATATAATAACTCATATACGTTTGTTACTTATACGTCAAAAATGACGTTTAATATTTGACGTTTCATTACAACAGAAATGTCAAAATTTGACTTCTAATTAAATGGTTATTAAGAAATTATTCAATTATGATTATTGTACAAGAAGTACATTGATAAAAATTGTTTTTCTTGACTCATCGGCGAACTCTGATGGAATGGATGAGTGCAATATAGCGGCTTTTACAAAGCACATCTAAAAGGTAGAGGATTAGATATGATTTATAGAAGATTTTCGTATGGATTAATAAAAACTTCTTGAAGATTTTTAATGGTATCCAGAAAATATTTAATGATATGAATATAACAGAGTTTCTAAAATCATCTAGATATTTTCAGATGACTCCCAGAGATGTTTTAATGATTTCTAGTTATTTCTAGATAACTTCTAGAACGTATTTAGAGATTTCCAGAAAATTTGTTAAGAATTCCAATGATACTTAGCTAACAATAAGAATATCGTAAAATTCATGAAGTTCAATGACATTCTTAGATTATCTAGGTTACCTAGCATTTCCAAGGATGTTTACAAATTCCTAGATTATTTTCAGGTTGTTCTAAGTATATTTAGGGAGATTTCCAAAAAATTTGCAAAAGTATTTAATGATAATTTGCAATTTTTGATCGATTTTTATTGGCTCGCAGAAACCTTTTTGCCAAACAGAAATATATTTGTCAAATTACTAATTAAGAAGTCTCGTAATACATCTGCCAAGAGTTGAATCAGCATTTTTAATAATAAATTACTATTTTAAGTAACTCCATTGATTAATAATACTTACAAACTTCTAATTGTCCAAAATGTACTTAGCACAATAAACACACAGTGTGAGTTAAATTGATCGCCGTAAATTTCGAAAGCGAATAGAAACTAAATCAAGATGAAGTAATAAATCTTTTCATTATTAAAGGTAAAAATTATTTTTGAATTACTTGTAGAATTAATACCTTGTTAACCTCAATCTAGGAGTATTAGAGATATTAATGGTGGATAATCTTCTCTTTCAGCAAAGAAGAATTTCGAATTCTCTTTATTATGAGCGATGCAAATAGGTTTATCGACATCTCTCCAGTTAAAGCTATAAATGTTAGAATTAGACCGTGATATCAGAGAATTTTAATCCTCATTATCATTCATGAAAGCAATAAGCATCTTCATTAATAAATATGATTCAATTTCGTAATTAATCTTGTTTTAAATGTTTTGGTGTAAAACAAATTGATATTTCTTGTATAAATTTCTTCGGAGAGATCCCATAAGACCCGAAAAGGGTCAGTTTTATTTAAAAAAAACGCTTTTATTTTAACTTTTTGTTTCGAAATCGGCAAAACCCCGGAGTATCGTATTACAAAACAAATGCGTCCAGTCACTTCTCGTTTCCCCCCGTTTATTTATCGTCCCGAAACGGTGTGTAACGTGAAACCCGCGGGCGAAGAACCCGCGGCGAGGTCCCTTTTCCCCCGATTCACCTCCCCCCTCGAGCTCGGTGGTATCCAAGTTCGCCGATTTCGCGCGTCCCCGAAAAATCTCACAATTTATTTCAGCGGGTGTCCCGTTTCTTTTGGTCCGCCACCTTCAATTTCTTATTCTTCTACTTTTTCTTCCTCACCTTCATCTTCTCTCCTCTTCGTTTTGTGAATTACGCGAGCGAAATGTTAATTTTGCCATCTTAAGTATAAAATTTATAAACTCGCGTAATTTGTAGGATATCGAATATTGTTGGGGGGGGAATCTTTTTTGTAATGTAAATGGTGCGAAAGCGGCCAGAGAGTTTGGTTAATCTTCGCGTAAATTTTCTTTTACATAAATATAACGATAAAATTGGTGATAAAATCGGCAATAAATTTCGTTTCGAGTTTTCTTTCCGTTCGATAAACTACCAAAGTTGTTTTATAAACCGTTTTGTTTCTCTTTTTCGATTGTATTATAAGGGGGGCTCGATGATGTTTTGGCGAAGTTTCTGTTCAATATTTTGGTTCGTTTTGGCGCCGAGAAATTATTATTATATTACATTGTAAACTAATCGTGTTAAAAAAAATATTTTTGTATCAAAATCTAGAAAGGAAAACAGTTTGGTTGTTATTGTTGGATCATCAACTGGTGCAATTGGTTGGAAATGTATCAGGAGATCATGTTTTTGAGGAGGTGAAAATTGGAGTTAAATTATAGGGATAGGCAACTTAATTTGCTTTGGTGTAAAATGGGTTGCATAACTCATTAAAAATCGTTTCATAATAAATCCTTTTAATTTTACAACAAACAAATTAATAAATCCCTAAATTTGAAGTTCTTCATTTCCTCCAACATTTTCCAAAGCTTTTTTGTAAGTCTTAATAACAGGATTTACAAAATCCTCCAAAAACTCATCAACTTGTTGTTCAGCTCTCCCAGTGAACAACTTTTCATCTAAAATTTGATCAAGATCCGCCCAAATAACTTCGAAGAACTCATCATTTTTAACTCTCTCAATCAAATCGTTTCTTTTCCCTTCGATTTTAACCACATTCCCAGCTTCTTGCGCCAACACCCTCAATTTTTCATGGCAAATTTGCCGATCTTTGCCTTTACCCACCATAGCCATCAAAATATTTTCGCTGGCCATAAAAGGAAGTTCTTCTTGGACGTGTTTTTTAATAACGTTTGGATAAACGACGAGATTCTTCGTTATATTTATTAAAGTTAAAAGAATCGAATCGATTGTTAAGAAAGATTCGGATAAAGTTAACCGCCTATTAGCGGAATCATCGAGGGTTCTTTCAAACAGCTGAGTTGAATGAACTTGGATGGTATTAAAATAAAGGCTGGTTACGAATTTCGCTAAAGAACAAACTCGCTCGCATTTCATTGGATTCCTTTTATACGGCATTGCTGAACTTCCAATTTGAGTCTTTTCATCAAAACTTTCTTCGATTTCTTTAAACCCGGCTAATATTCGCAAATCCATACACATTTTATGAACGGAACTCGCCAAACCCGATAAACATGCCAAAATTTGAACGTCGACTCGCCGAGAATACGTTTGACCAGTAATCGGAAACGAGTCGGTAAAACCGCTCAATTTCGACACTAACCCATCGAGTTCTTTCACTTTATTATGATCGTTATCAAATAATTTTAAGAATGAAGCTTGCGTACCAGTTGTTCCTTTACAGCTGCGAAATTTCAAATCGTTGCGACAACGTGATATATCACGTTCGTCCATTAATAAATCTTGGATCCATAAACATGCTCGTTTTCCAACGGTGGTTAATTGAGCTGGTTGCAGATGTGTAAATCCTAAAGTTGGTAATGATCTATAAAAAAAAAGAAATAAATTTAGTTGATTAAATTTTTATTTAATTATATATGAAAAAGTATGCAACCAATATCACAGTATGCGTTTGCGATATTGGTTGCATACTCGGGTATGATAATTAATTAACACACTGTATATTATTATATAAAAATGAAGTAAAAGTATATATTAAAGTAAAAGAGAAAGTATTAACTACGAATGTTGCTCAATTTAATGGATTTATTGTATATTTAATCTTATTCCTATCAATGTCAGTATTCCTACAACAATTCAAATGGCAAAGATTAAACCTGACATGTACAAAACGAGATATTAAACAATAATCTGCAGGAAGGCTAAGACAAGGCTAAAACAAACTCTTTTTTTTGTAGTTGTAGTAAAGGCGCTGTTTTAACTCTGATTTCATTGAAATCATCCCTACCGTAGGAGTGCAGCTTGATTGATACGGGTTAGATAGTTGTTAGACAGATGGCTCTTTTATAGACAAATCGAACAAATCACTTCAGCATTCATTAGACAAATGACGTCCAAAGTATTCCTCCTCAACATACTCCAACACAGTAGGTTCATAGGTCTGAGACTCAACAGGAACTTAGTAGCTAGCATAAAAGATTTAAGACGTTCACTAAAAAGCAATGACAACAGATGATTATATTTCCAACCCATAGGTACTGAGGAATCTACTACTTTTTAAACGCTTGCCGCAAATGTCCCCGAAAAAAGCTATCTTGAAAAATGAGATGAACATTAAAATGGGTCTGTTGGAACTGGAGAATGGCTTGGAGGTAATTGCGTTTTGTAGAAACAACCAAAATAAAGTCGAAAGGGTCATATTCGAATTAGAACAGACATTGGAAACACAAAATGTAGTTAAAAAAAATCTCTTCCCGACTAACCTTGCTACTCCAACAGAAAAGAAGAGCTGAATGAGCCCACTGCGTTGCACAGCGAATGAGTACAGGTTGTGAAGAATGAACGCACAGATAAAACAGATCGTACCACAAAATAATAAGAAACCAGGAGCACTCTTGAGTTCCTTGACTTGGACTGCACGATTACAGCAAAAGAGCTTAAAGCGGAATTGAAGGCTGACATAAAAATAAATATGTTTGTTGTTTTGGCTGAAAATATTTGTCTTAACTGTGGCAAAACGAGGCAATGAGGGTCGAATGTAAGAATTTAACAACATGTTTTTTATGCAACATATCGTATGACCAGATAGATCATGTCCCGGGATCCAAAATGTGCCCTAATTTTAGGCTGAGTTTGGAAGCGATAAAGAAAACTACCTGGCAACCTTTACAGTGATACAAATAAACCTGCATAGATACTATAAAGTAGCCAACAATCTACTTAACACAAGAAAATTTCATACAAAAGTTAAGCTAAAACTAGAACTAACTCTAGAACCTTTCGGGTTTTGCCGTGAGTCTTTTAATAACAGGTTTGACGTTTCGGATGCCAAGTGAGGTGAACTTCTGAAACTTTTAAATAAAAACAGAAAACTACAATTATCGAATGAAAAATCGATCTGAGAGAAAAATCTTTACGCACAAGTAAGTATTGACAATGAATTAATAAAGGAGACTCTTGTGAGTTGTCTTTTGAGTTTAATTGGTTAATTTTTCTTTTATAGGTTATGTTAAATAAAAAAAAATAAATTACCAACCGACTCACTGCGAAGAAAAAGGGTTTGGATTCAATGTGATAACAGGATAATGGATTGTCTCTTGGTTTCGAAGTTCGAGCTAGTTTTCTGGATTCATCGTAATTTCAGGTCTCCCCTTCGGTTTATTCGGGATTCTTCTGACGGATGAGTTTGTCCTTCGGATTTGGATGAGTTCGAATATGTTTCAGGAGTTCTCGGATAAGGTTGAGGTTAGTTCAATTATTTTATAATTTTGAGGTTATTTTTAACTTTGACGTTTTAAATTTTTTTTTCTGTCAACCGACGTGAATTCGTTGTTGGTCAAATGACGACTGCCTCCTGCACAGAACAGTAGTATAGGCCTCCTGTTTGCTTGCGATTACCTTTTATACTCGCCCCCCCTCCTGTTTCTTGCTCGTTTCTGATTGGTTCTTAGGTTCGCGCCTTTTTCAAAATTTAAAATTTTTGCATCGAAATTAGCGTCATCTCTCGGATTTTCTTGGAACTAACCTTCAAAATTAAATTCGTTTTCCGTTAATTTCTCTGTTATTCCTTTATGAATCGTAATAAAACTTCGTATTTATCGTTGTCTTTTCTTGTTTTCAGATATACATTGGAGTACACCCCAAATTCCATCAATGAGTAAAGTTAGAAAAATTCAATTTTAAATCAACGATTTCTTCTTCAAAATAACGTTAAAACATCAAACGATGGATGACAAATGTGCTTTAGGAGCTGAACTAATTTAATTGATACCTCTGGAAGCAAGCTAAACGGTTTTAAATAAGATTTCTACCAACAAAAATTTCTCTGTCAAAATTTTATGGTTATGTTTTTCTCGATGAACTATGAAATGGTTATTTTTATCGCAATATACAGGGTGTATCTGAATGACTGCAACAAACTTCAAGGGGTGATTCTTTAGTGAATTTTAAGGGTACTTTGATATATGAACCATGGGCGACTTCGGCTCCCCTAAGGAGCTACGCTCCTCCAAAAATGGCGGAAAATTTTGGTTTAATTTTTTTTTCTCAATAACCATGAACACTATACTCTGTTTTTAAACCAGGAGGAGTATTTTAAATTTGTCACCAGATTGACCTTGCACGTGATTGGTTGAATGCGAGGAAGGTTCACACACAGGCAATTTTGAATTTGAAGGTTAGGTTATTGACAATTCGACAGTTTCGTCATTATTGTAAATTTTGTGTTCTTAAACCCTTCTTTATTATATTTTGAAATAAATACACTCATAACTTCAATGTTAATTTGTATGTTTAGTGTTGACGATAACAAACGAAAATAAATACAATAATAAGTAAATAAATAAATAATAATAATTATTAATTTAAATTTACCGCCAAAATATCTAGTGATATTTTCTGGTGATTTTTCCTAGTGTAAATCTGACTTTCGCGTTTACTCCTCCTGGTTTAAAAACAGAGTATAGGAACATGAAATTTGGGGAATATGTTTAACTCATAATAGGGCATGTTTCGACCCTATTTGTACTTTCAACCTACCCTTCTAAGCTACTAAACGTAACCATCCCCGTTCAATTTATGCCTAGATTTTTTTTATGAAAACGATAAATACATTGGAAAAATTTCAGTTAGATAGATACAACTATTCTAAAACTTTTTTGTCTCTCTGATGTTCTTCTAAAACTTAATAATTTTTGAGAAAAAAAATAATTAAGCAAATACTAACTGTTAAGCTGTAGGGTTGTTAATCGAAAGTTGGAATGAATTTTTAATGAAAAAATCTTAGTAGGCTTTGTAATCTTTGTCATAAATATTTTTGACGTTTAAATGTCAGTGGTTTTCTTATTATTATTATTGTTTTATTTCAAATTTTAAAACGTCGAGTGAACGAGCGTAAATGCGATAGAACTTTATTTAAAAATTAATTTGAAAAACAATTATAATAGTACCTTTGATTATATATAATATGGATTGAGCCAACGAGAGAGATAGCTTGCGCAAGGTGATCGAACCGACATAGACATAGAAGCGTACTGACATATAATGGGCTTGCGTTAATTTATAAGATAAAAAACTATCAATTAGAAGCACAGAGTAAGGCAGAAAGTTAGCTCACCGGGAAAATGATAGGCCATTCTCTATCTCTTATTATCACATCATAATACCGATATTTTCTCTTTGTCATCTTGATAGAAATCCTTAGTAGATGGCGTACATGTCGTTAGTAATATTACAGAAAGCTGTTGACTTTGTTTAAGCGGTTTTGACATTTTATGTATGTCACATGTCACACAGTCCTTTTGCGTTTATTGTCTTATTTGTGCTTATTATCTATTTTTGCGTTGTATTTTTTACGAATAATTTTCGAGAATAATTATTGTAAAAATGTTTTGCATTGTGTGTGGATGTAGCGAAGATGAAGTTGGAAAATTATTTTGTTTTCCCAAGAATAAGGACAGGTTAGTATTTTAATTATATTAATTTTTAATTTCAATAGTATTCAAATTTTTGATAACACCGTGTCACTTAGGGTAAGAAGCAGTTGGTGTTTGATAACCAACATTTATTTGTTATAATGCTTTTTTGTTATATGTACTTTATCAATTGAAAACCACAGACAAAAACGGCCAACCCAACCCAACCTGTGAGGGTCATCCCGGAGAAGACGAGGACAGGGGTTTTTAGTGTAATTATATTGTAATTTAAATATAAAATTTTAAATCGCCAATGGATTTCTCTTTATTTTGCATTGAAATTATAAAATTATAACTTTTTGATTTGAGGTGCTTTTTATTGGTCTATTAAGCTGTAATTATTTTGGCTTACGCAAGCTAAATATAGCTTAATAGATCCACAAAAAGCACATTAGATCAAAAATATTTCTGTATTCAAATTTTAAATTAAATAAAAGATTTGAATTTGGCGCCAATTGCATTTTTGCTTCTCACTGCCATCTACATAAGTGTTACATGATGAGTGAGAGAGACCGGTATATATTGGATCTCGCTTTCACAATGGAGTTGGCCGTCTGGTAGTAGTCTGTGATAAGAAGTAACATTTATAATACTTACAGGTGATGTGAAACTGTATTATCGCGAACTTTGCACACGAAACCATACATTTTTAAACATAACGGTGTGACTTGCTGTGACACAACAAAACGATAAACGTCAAATGGAAGAGGTTTGACACTTTTGTGCGCATGCGCCCGTCTGTTTAGTACCGTTTTATGTCTATCTTTGTTACACTTTCATATTATCGCTTTCCATCTGCGTCTATTCACCTTGAGCCACATTTTTGTTAGTAGATATATTCAGTTAGCTCAATCCATATTATATATAATCAAAGAATTGTACGAAAAACACTGACATTTAAACGTCAAAAATATTTCTGACAAAGATTGCAAAGTCTACTAAGATTTTTCCATTAAAAATTCATTATTTATATATTATGTAATTATATATATATATATATATATTATATATATTATATAATTTATATATATTATGTATATAGAAGGTCATCTCCCCACTATTTTTTGGTACATTCAGCGCTCCCAAGGGGATTGTGAGGGAATTAATTAGGTTAAAGCGCGAAATTTAAATATAGGTATTTCTATACCGGTTTATACCAATAATTTATTTTGAAGAGGTTAAGTACATTTTACAAATAAATGCAAAAAAATATGAATTTAAGGTTTTTGCAAGACAAAATTCATAATTTTAAATATAATATATATATTGCTCTCATTTGCTATGAGCGCCAATTTACATATCTATCGGATAAAATTATGAAGAGGTAGTAAAAGTGGCCCTAGTTTATTTAACATTTAACTAAACGATATAAAACACTTAGCCAAAGGAAAGTAAGGAAGAATATTTGCTTATACAACGGGGTTACCACCAGTTATCACACCAAACGACAAAACAAAAATGTGACGTTTGCTTTCACCTTTGAGTTTGACGTTACATATAAATTTTTCTATGGCTACAAGCGCTTTGTTTGTGTAGATAATGCAGATTGCTACAAATTCAGTCTACAACGTCATCCAGTGGATTGTGAGGGTACTAAAACCAGGGTCTACATTTTTATAGTAGTAAGATTGCACACCATGTTCATTATAACTTTTGATCGACAACCCCGTTGTTTAACGGTCATTATTTTTTTTTCTCATAAATTACTCGTTTTTGGAAAAATTTTAGAGAGACAAAAAAGTTTTAGGATACTTTTATCTACCTATGTAAAATTTTTCTAATGTATTTATCATCTGCATAAAAAAAATTTTAGCAAAAATGTAAAGGGGGTGGTTAGGTTTAGTAGTTTAGAAGGGTAGATTGAAAGTACAAATAGGGTCGAAACGTGCCCTATTATCAGTTAAACATATTCCCCAAATTTCATTTTCCTAGCGTTTATGGTTTTTGAGAAAATGAAATTAAACCGAAATTTTCCGCCATTTTTGGAGGGGCGTAGCTCCTTAGGGGAGCCGAAGTCGCCCATGGTTCATATATCAAAGTACCTTTAAAATTCACTAAGGAATCACCCCTTGAAGTTTGTTGCAGTCATTCAGATACACCTCTATATAAAAAAATTTTTATATACAGGGAAATTGTATACCCCAATTCACAGTGACTCGAAATTCTTAACACTCGGTGTTTATTACTTAATCTCAGCCACGAAAAAAACCGGTTTTTTCGTTTCGTACGAAAAATCAAACCCAACCCAAGTAATTTAATGTGGCTGATGATTGATTAGGCCAGGAAGTGATGGGTTGGAGAAAAAATAACCCATCGCAGGTTCCACCTCTGTTTTTTATCTAGTTAAAGTTAGATAAAATATAATGGAAGGAAGCCTGCAATATTTTGCAGCGCCTTATAGAGATTTATTGGTAAGTTCGGTAAAATGAATAAAATTTGACCTTAATTGACAATAAGTGACTAATAGTAATTAGAATTCGGTGTGTGCCATGGTTTTGTTCAATTCCATTTTTAGAGCAGTTCGCTATTCAGAATGAATGAATCAGCATTATATGTTTAATCACGACTCAGTAAACTTATGGCCAGAGTTAAGCGATCCGTGTCGCTCTGCATTTGAAGCGGCTCATAATTTCTCAGTAATCTCTGTTTCGTTCGAAATATTTGTTCTATATGGAACAATAACCTTAAACTAAGCTACTTGAATAGTAGTTTTTGTTCAAAAATTCATTTATGATCTAATCTTTATTATTATATCTTAATCCATAGAGAGTTTCTCCAACCTTTTCATGCAGAACTACATCGCAATGTAGGATTTTGGCAATAAAATAGCTTTGAATAAAAAAGAACTTAATTACTCTTCTAATTTAGTATTTACTTACTTATGTTGTTCAGCAAATCGTGATAAATTATCAATAACTCTCGCCAAACGTGGTAAAATCAAATCGAATCCATCCCGAATGATAATCAAATCCGTATTATCTCCAACGAAACAACTCGTTGCCCCCAAATGGATTATCGGAGCGGCTGTAGGACATTGCTTAGCAAAAACGTGAACGTGAGCCATCACATCATGACGCGTTAATTTTTCCTCCTCTTGGGCCGCTTTAAAATCAATTCGATGAACGTTCGATTGCATCTCCTCGATTTGCGCATCGGTTATGTTAAGACCCAATTGCTAAAAATAACAACAAAAATAAATGAATACATTATCAGATCCTAAACAAGGTGATTTAATAAGAAAGAATGTTTTCTAAATAATTTCGTAGAAAAACAGGTCATATTTAATTTACCAGTTCTAGATAAACCTATCTGACTCAAATTAAACAAAACATTTTCGATACATTATCGCTGAAATAAAGAGAGAAGGGGATTATTTCAACATATCTGGGCAAATATCAGCTTGATAAGAGAACTGATAAGAGAATGAAGGTGGATTTTGAGCCAGTTTTACACACCTGTTTACACCACGAACTAAACGAATAGTACGAATTCTTTAAATACATCAAATTAATTAATTTTAATTATTATTAATTTCGAAATTATTTGGTTGAAGTGAAAAATTAAGTGGAAAAATGACGAATATCGCAACTGTTGGTTCTATTATCATTAAAGTTTTAAAGCTGGTGAGTTAATTAATTAATTAATTAATTAAAAATGTTTTTTTTTTTTTGGTTTTATTTAAAGTTGTATTTGTAATTTTGAAGTAAAAGTTAAAAATGACCCATTTCTTGATTCAATTCGCATGCGCTGTAATGGCAAGGCGCGGTTTTGTTATCAATTAATAATTATTTATTATCAAAAATGATCTCATCTTTATAATAAAAAATTTTCAAAATTTCTTTTATGTTTTAGGTGCTAAATTTGATCATTTTGGTTCTTTATCGAACTGGTTATGGCGGGCAATTTTTGGGGGTTGGAGGCACATGGAATTTGAATGAGGAAAAAAACCCCGATACTGAAATCGTAGCTTCAGGAGTTTTTGTTGGTTTCTTTATTTATACAGCCGTTTCATTGTTTAGTTATTGCTTTGCAACGGGTGACCACAAACAGTAAGATATTTCTATTACTTAAAATTTCTCATTTTTAATAATTTCTCGCTTCTTTTTTAAGCACTTTCGTTGATATCGTTATGAATATCGTGGGGATTTTCATGTGGCTCGCGGTGGGGAGTGCTGCTTTACATTATTGGCATGGTTATATGGCCGAACATAGGTTCTTGTATGTTTCGACAGAACGACAAGTAAGTTCATCATTTTTTCGCATACTTAAGTCTATTCATTCATTAATTTAATTTTCAATTTTAGGTTGGGTTAGCTTTGGGTTCTCTCTGCATAATCATGGGGGCGATTTATATCTTAGACAGTGTTTTATCATCGATTCATTATTTCAAAACCAAAATGATGAGCGATTAAAATTAAGATATAGTGCTGCTCACAAAACAGCTAATTACTTATATTTTAAATTAATATTAAAACTTAATTAGGTGTGTATAGAAGTAGTTTTTTTGAATATACATTAAGATTTTTTTTTAATTTTTAATAACAATAACAATTTTGGTTCTAAATAAAATGACAATTTCAAAATAAATCTAATTTCTCATCTCGATAACTTTAACAATAAAATCGATTAAGCAAAGAACTGCACAAATCGAAGTCAACATTCCCATCGAAATCCAAAAACAAGACGTGCTAACCATCATAAATTCATTATAATCCGAGTACAAAATAAAAATTAAAATCGTTGAAACGAGGTGATAGACGAAGCCGAAAAGTGTGAAACAAATTTCCAAGAAATCTTGAGATTCCGCGAAAATATAGGTGAGTATAAAGATGAAACTGATGAATGCGTAACCGATGATGGCCACTGAAATGGTATCGTGACTTTCCACATCTTTAAACACTTTCCCTGGGGGATCTACATACCAAATTATCCAAGCGGAGAGGCAAATAACCTATTTAAATTAAAATTTGGTTAAATAAAAAAAGATTTAAATGAAATAACTTACAAGTTGGAATAATTTTAGGATAAAATGGATGTTTTTGAATAAATCTTTGATGTTGTTACCCATTAAAATAAATAATTAAATCGATTAATAAAGAAAATGTATTGACAGTTTAATTGTCAAAATTTTTCAAATTAAATGGCGTTTAATCTATTCACCAATAGATGGTGCTAATATTAAATTCGACAAATTTAATTCACTAAGTTTAAAAAAAAAGAAATTTTTTTGTTATAAAACTGTTCTTTTTTAACATAAATGGATAGAAAATTAAAAATCCTTTAAAATGAACCCAAACTCGACCTATTTATCTATAGCCGTTATTGAGATATCTTAATTTTTAACAAAAAAAGATGGCGATTATTTGACATTTGACAGTTTATAACCTATCTTTTTTATTTTTCAACGTAAACATATCGTGTTTGGTATCAAATTAAAGCATTTTTGATTCTTATTAAGATAATTTCAATATTTATCAAAAAATCGTTATATTTAATTTTGACATTTGACAGTTTCTAACCTAACTTTTTTAATTTTTAACCCAAATATATCATGTTTGGTATCAAATTAAAGCACTTTTGATTCTTATTAAGAACTGTTATCGAGATATCTTAATTTTTACCAAAAAAAAAGCGTTTATTTGACATTTAACAATTTATAACCTAATTTTTTTTTATTTTTTAACCCACACATACCGTGTTTGGTATCAAATTAAAGCATTTTTAATTCTTATTAAGATAATTTCAATATTTATCAAAAAATCGTTATATTTAATTTTGACATTTGACAGTTTCTAACCTAACTTTTTTGTTTTTTAACCCAAATACATCATGTTTGGTATCAAATTGAAGCATTTTTGATTCTTGTAAGAACTATTACCGAGATATCTTAATTTTGAACAAAAACACGGTAATTATTTGACATTTGACAGTTTATAACCTAACTTTTTTATTGTTTAACCCAAACATATCGTGTTTGGTATCAAATTAAAGCATTTTTAATTCTTATTAAGATAATTTCAATATTTATCAAAAAATCGTTATATTTAATTTTGACATTTGATTGTTTCTAATCTAACTTTTTTAGTTTTTAACCCAAATATATCATGTTTGGTATCAAGTTGAAGCATTTTTGATTCTTATTAAGAACTGTTATCGAGATTCTTATTTTATTTTAAACATTTTTATTATAAAAAATACAATGGGATTTTCAAAACGCATAGTTTTTTTTTACAATATGTAACATAAAATCGATGACCATAATTCCCGCTGCACAAAGGGCGCAAATCGCAACCACAAGTGCCGCGTCCATTTGCTCAAGACTCCATACATTGTCCTCGAAATCGCCGAGAGTCCGCATCGACCATATCGTATCGGTGTGTTTGAAATATTCGATTAATACAAAAATGCATGAGAGTAAATTGTGTATGGCGCCGACCGCCAGTAAACATATTTCGATGACTCTTGTCGATTTACCACTATCTTCTAAAACAATGTACGCAACGATAAACGAACCAATAATGAATACGTAACCGTACTGGGCAAATGCTAAATTATCGGACCATATTGTTGTTTGTAAATCGAAAGGATATAATTTTCGAGCTATAGCTCCAGCGAAACATAAACCCTACGACATGAAATCAATATAATATTACAGAGTTATAATAAAATTATTGCATTACTCACGAATTGGAAAATTTTAAAAATAAAATGGCTATTCCCAAACAAATTTTTCGCCCTTGCCATTTAGGAATAATAAAAACCGATTATAAATAATAAAAAATAATATTTTTTGATGTCTATTATGACATTCCTAACTTCAAAATAAAATATTCGTCATAACTCCAACAGATGGAGATTCATGAAATGACAGTTATGTGTTAGAACATTTCAATGTTAGGTATTTTGTAGATTAGGTCTAATATTTAAGCATATTTACTACAACTCGTGGTAAAGACACAAAAAATGTCAAGAAGTGGGATTTTTACAGATAGCCAAGTATTGGAAGAAAGTGAGGAGTAAGATGTTTCAAAGGAATTAAAAAGTGAGTTGAACTTGGGAGTTGTGACGAAATTCCACCAGAAATGTTCTAAAAACTAATACCTAATTATCAATTTTGATTTAGGAAGCTTACTACGATAGGACATGTGTACAGAGTAGTCAGATCAGCTAGAGATGCTTTGGAAGCCAAAAAGTATTGTACAACTGCTTTCTTCAATCCATGCATATTCGCTACTACCGATACATGCTGAAGTGCCATGATAGTATTTTGGGACTCACATTTTATAAACAGCCGATTTGCCTAAGACAAAAAATACCATGATTGCAAACCAACCCAACCCAACCCATGCATCTTGAAGTGGCGTCTCAACACCTGCTATGTCGTTTAGTATTGATGGAAGAGTGGCTAAAACAGGGGTAAGTAAAAATAAATCTTAAGACTATGACTGGACTTACGAAGATTTACTAGAATTGGATTTAGTTTCACTACCAATCACTAGCTGGCGCTAGTAACTTTTCCAATACCAACCTAAATCTAGTTACATTTTCTATATTTAGTTATTTTTTCAATACTACTCATCTGAAAGAGTATTCTCAAAAGCAGGCGAGTTAACAAAAGACAGAATGTAACATATGATCAACGAAATAATGTTTTTAAATAGTAATATGTAGTATAATAAATATTTTCTTTGGAATATGTATTTTGAATTCGGTTTGGGAATACGGAATTCAGTTATGGGGCATCGTCTTAGACAACTCCAAACTAGAATTGTGGTCTGCGAACCCAGCGTGTTGCAGCCTTGCACTTGCCTTGAAAGAATCTTAATAAGACCTATTCTTAAAGTGACGAGGTTATGATGTAGTCAAAGTTGAATATTTGGATTCATTGTGATTATGAAAGAGGCGAATACTTTTAATAAAAAACATTTTTATTGTAGAAAATACACAGATGAGATTTTGTCAAAAAGCAAAATTCCTCTTTGCTATATGTAACAAACAATCAACCACCATTATTCCTCCACAACAAAAGGCACAAATCGCGACTAAAAGTGCAGCATCCATTTGGTCAAGATCCCATACAATTTCCTCGGTATCACCACCAGTCCGCATTGACCAAATCGAATCGGTGTGTTTGAAATATTCGATTAATACGAAAATGCACGCCAATTTATTGTGTATAGCTCCAATAATCAAAAGACATATTTCGATAACTCTCGTAGAACTACCGGCATCTTCCAAAATAATGTATGCAATGATCAACGTACCAGTAATGAATACGTAACCGTATTGGGCAAACGCTACGTTATCAGACCATATCGTTGTTTGTAAATCGAAAGGGTACAATTTTCTGGCGAAAGCTCCAGCACAACATAAACACTACGTTTTGGAATGTTTGAAAAATTAACATTAAAATTGAGTAATACTTACAAATTGGCAAAGTTTAAAAACGAAATGGTTGTTTGCAAATAATTTTTTTAAATTTTTCATTATGAAATGATGAAAAAATCATTTAAAATGTTAAGTCAACGAAATTGTCATGATATGTATCTAACTTCATAATACAGGATCGCTACGGGTTGGTTGCCCGCACTCTACGTCACACTATTTGCCACGCCCAGTTAACTGTCATTGAGTTCTATGTGTGTTTTTAGAGGTTATATGTTAGACATAAGTCAATAAAAGATTTATTTTTGAAGTTAATATGAATACGTCTACGAATAACCTCTAAAAATATACAGCAAACTCATAGAATACAATAACAGTGAATAACAGCTGACAGGGCGTGGTGATATTAAATAATAAAATTAATAATTACATAACACGCAATAACCAACCCAATACCAAATAACAACACGTAAAGAATTACAAATATATTACAAGTTCCATCTGTATGCGTTGTTCGAGTGCAATACTTCAAGGTCGGCAATTATGCTACGTATTTTTGTTGTCATTACGTTATTTTTCAGTTTGTTTTTAAACTCGTAATGATAAACAACGCATAAGAATACAACCAAATAAAGAAATAAGATAAAATAAAACCGTTTTGAATCATTAAGAGATGAATCATACCGAACAACTAGAGTAATTATTTTACGTGGGCGTGAAGAAATAAAGGTACAAAACGAATTTTAGTGTGGTATACGGTTAAAAGGGTCAATTGATGTTAATTAAAAAAATTAGAACCTTTAACGGACGAGAAGAACATCTTCAGTAAGGACAGTTTGAATGAAACGTGTCTTGAAAGAGGTCGAATTTTGAAAAATTAATTTCAAAAAAAACTTCAAAATTGAGCCCACCGTCAGATTTAAACCGGTAAAAACGTATTACGAGGTGCCGAAAAAATTTAAAATCGGCCAAGTCGAAATGGAAGATGACAAAACGGAGGATGAAAAGGTGGATTTGCCGAAAAAGAAAAGTTTAAGGAAAAGAATTAAATCTAATTGGCACGTTGTAATAAAAATAATTGAAATGGTGAGTTATTAAATGAAAAATAAATTTCATTCTTTTTGTTATTTTATTTAGAGTTTGTGCATCGTTTGTATCGGATTAATTTACGAACCACTTCAAAATCAAGACATAATTAAGGGGCATCTACACCATTTGGGCGTCATTTACACCAGTTTCTCCGGATATTTATTAATAATGTGCGTAATGTTTACGAGTTTTTTGTTTAATGAAGCGATCGGTTATAAAACTTCGACCATGTTTTCGATTTGCGCCGCTTGTCTTAACATAATAACTGCCATATTAATATTCACCGATAAAGATCATTTTAAAAGTAGGATTTTTCACCCAAACATGTATTTATTACCTTTACTAATCGGTTGTAGCGTTTGCGCATTCGTAAACGGGATTGTTTATTTTGTTGATGCGGTTTTTACATTTAAATATAAAAGGGATTTTGGTCCAAATTAATTTTCTTTTATCGATTAGGTTAATAAGATTAATAATTTTAGGTTAAGTTGTATATTTTTGTTGCATTTTTATCAATAATCCGTCCAATTTTTTGTATAGATCAATTTGTATTAATAAATTTATTACTTTTTACAAATTTTCTGTTTTCCAATTAACTATATACAACCAGATACTACTTCCTGATTGCCAAAAATCACATATTGCTTGTAGAAGACTTAATACTGCTTGAAGGAGATAAAATACTGCTTTGCAGAAGGATAAATACTCTTTGCAGAAAACTAAATACTATTTGTAGAGGACTAGATAGTGTTTTAAGGTTGGCAAGAATCACATAGTACTTGCAGGATGCCAGATAATGTTTTCAGAAGACTTGATATAGCTCGAAGGACAACTAGATACTACTTATAGGGGACTAGATACTGTTTGAGGATTGGCGAAAATCAAATAATGCTTGCAGGAGACCAGATATTTTTTGCAGAAGACTTAATACAGTTTGAGGGAGACTAAATACTGCTTTGCAAAGAAGCAGATACTACTTGTAGAGGACTAGATACTGTTTGAACATTGGCAAAAATCACAAATTGACTATAAAAAGCTATATGCAGCTCGCAGGAGATGAGATAATGCTTGCACAAGACTTGATGTTGCTTGAAGGAGATTAAATACTGCTCCAAGATACAAACAAATGAAAATCGGAACGAACGAGGTCTGTACTATAGGGCAGATGGACTCTAACTTCCCAATTGTGATTGTAAAACGAGGTCTGATTCCTTTCATTAACCTTCCTCTTAGTTTGTGGCTTGGTGTACTTTTAAGAATTTGACAATAAATATCTCTACCACATCATCGAGCCTTTTTTTGATTCTGGAATATGGTAGTATGCCCACGTTTTGTCTCCTCATTACCTCCGCCATTCGTTGCATTTTATGTTGATCGGTCAACATTTTTGGTAACCATCTTGCGAAAACTTTTCAATACAATTTCATTCATCATTTCCCTTATTTTTAACCAACGATCTCTTGGAACCAGCGTATCTAACAAAACTCATTGTAATCTGATTTAAGAACCTTTCGAATTGAAAAATTAGGTCGTTATTTTTATTTATGTGGTGTAATCAACACATTAAATATCAAACCTTATCTGGAAAAGCATTGGCTCATTTAATCTATAGCGATTTCATTTTATCTTATCACAATACTAAACAACCATATCAGAAATGACATCACTTCTAATCCAATTTGATTTATACTCGTTATATTAATGATTGTGACAAAATGTCACTTTGACATTACAAAATCCCTTCTTAAATATGCATCCTATGTGATTTGGTGGTTTCACCCAATAAGATGTGATGAAAATTTAAAGCTGAATTTGACATAACTACCAACCGAAATTTTTTTTTAAATTAACTTCAATTAACATCACAAGATGTCACGTTTAATTTTTGACGGATTCGTAAAAAAATTAATATGGGTGAATGCAATGTGTTATGTTGTAAAAAAGATCGAAGAAGAGGACCGTGTAATGAGGTTAGGTTTATTGAATTTGTAAGTATTTTTGCTTAATGTATATTTTATTAAGTAATCTCTTATTTCCCATTAATTGTTGTAGTTTTTATCGTTATTATGCTTAATTTCTGCGTTAGTTGCGTCAAATCAAGGTCACCTTAACACCAAATCCTCGATCCATTGGGTGTTCGCCCCTTTATACGGAATCCCAATAACTTATTTATTCATTACGTTCGTCGATATAATCGTCACTTGGACATATTTTCCAATCGGTTGGAGAGCTTGGATTTTATTTTCAGTTGGTGGAGGGCTTTTATTCCTTTTTTGTTGTGGGATATCACCTTTAATACAATCGCATCTTTTCTTTTTGTACACTTTGTTGTATATAATCACCGGTTTTGTGTTTTTAATGGATGGATTATGTATTGTTTGGTTGGTATTAGTTGCTATGGACTTTGACACATTTCAATTTTTACATTTCTTTTTAGCATGATTCGCTCTTTAAAGCTTGGCACTGACCAAAGTCAGCATCAACCTTGCTGCAACACAGCTTGTGGGCATAAAGCGACTCAAATCGCACCGGAAATTAATAGTGTTGATTCAATATCTCAAACTGACCCGAATTTACAACGAAAAGGTATTTAGATCAAAGAGTTGTTATAAATGTTAAGTTTTAATTGGTTAGGTCCACCAATTGGGGATTATAATGAGTATCCGAGTACTCAAAAACGAAGAAATGACCCATATCAAGATAGGGAACCTCAAAAGTAAGTTGATTTGATTTGAATAAATCGGTTTTATTTGTTTTGATTAGTATGAAGGGGGATTATGGACGAGTTAAGCAAGAAAGCGGTGGAAATGAAGAGAAAAAAGATATTGTTGAGAAAATTAATGATTCAAAAACAGTTTCTGCTATTCAGAAGACAATGTGGGCTTCGAGGAAGTTAAAACCAGTCGATATGACTCCTTTACATAACCCATTCTTAGCTCAGAGTCAAATAAATAAATAATTTATAAAAAGAATTTAGGGATTTTAGTATTTTAACCTCAACTCTATTTAGTTACTGAAAATGTTACTAAAAATCAGGAAAACAACATAAATTTTATAAGTAATACCAACAGAAACCATAAATAATTTACCTAGGGATTTTAATTTTTTAAGTGACGTTTTAAAATTGACAAGATGATGTAATAACGAAAAAAAAATTGATTTTTTATTTAAAAAAAATTTAATATGTCAAAATCTACAAAATTGCGATCCCCTGATAAGCATTCCAATAAATCGTCATCCAGCGAAACAAAGATGATTCAAAATCAACGAGTAACGTCAAGAACTTGTCCAAAAACATGCCCGAGACATCAACAATTAAAACGAAATCTTCCACCACCAAATCAAACTCGATTAACTTCACTGGATGATGGAAGCGAATCATCGGGAATTTCACCAGAACGCAATCAACGTCAAAAATTATCAAAAAAACATGGAAATCGTCTCAACATTGATTGTAAAGCCCTGGACAATGCGAACGAGGTGACTTAAACAACTTTAAAAACATAATCTTATAAATTATTACCATTTTTAATAGGGGTACCAACAAATTAATTGCAACGACACAATTTGGACAATAAAAATAATGAAAGATGCCGCAAATACCGCAAAATGTTTAAATTATAACCCCGCAATCGTTCAAACGAGCTTAACAACAATCATAAACGCGAATAAATTAGAAACTTTATTACCCATTAAGTGAGTTAATCAAAATAACAAAAAAAATAACCTAAAATCGTTAAAAATCCATCTTTAGAGAACGTTATAAAGAAGAATTACCCTCAGAAACAGCTTTATCCTCCTCAAATCGTCCTCAACGACAAAAAAAAATTCAAACTGAAGTTCCCACTGAAGGTTTCCTTGTGTGTGTACCATGTCAAGAAGCTTTGATGCGCCAAAACCAACCTGCTTTAGCAATAGGTGATTAAAAAAGTTAAAAAAAAGTAGAGGACCCAAAAAAAAATTAATCAAAAATCTAACTTCTTTTTAATACCCAGACGAAGTCAAAATGAAAGAATCGAAAACTACTCAAGATAATCAAAGATGTGAACCTTGTAGTAGATCTCGATCGAGAAGTAGATCGCCGAAATCTTGTTGTATGTGCTTCCGGAAACGGAAGAAAAGGTATCCTCGACAAAAATCAGTACGTATTGTAAGACCTGATTATCATACTAATTGTAGTGAAAATTATATTTGTTGAATAAACTAATTAAATGGATAAAATTAAACTTACTTTTTGCGCCTTCGCCAAATTAATCCAAAGTTTACGCCAAGTCGAAAATTTTTTTTGGTCGCTGAAATTGTATTTCATGTTGTCGGAAGCGTATCGCGTGCATAACGGGGACCGATACGTGGTAAATTCCGATTGCGGCATTATTTCCTGATCCATTTTTATTAATTAAACTTCGAAAATCACTTGAAAAATCACTTAACCTCAAAATCACCTTTATGTCAAAACAAAAAAACGCCGAGTGAAGTGAGACAAGACAAGAGTGAAGTGGTACCAACGTTTAAATTATTTAAATCGTAAACATGTTTTTGCCGTTTTATTAATAATTATTGCATTAATGTCATGACCTTTTTATCTAATAAAAATTTCTTATGCGTAAAGATTAAAATAATCAGTTTGATTTTGAAATAATTTTATGTTAAATATAAATTGTTTATGCTATTTTTTGACATAAATATGCAAAAAATTTAAATGATTTATAATTAAAGGAAAAATGAATTATTTTTATCCTTAACTTGTCTAAAAAAACCCTTTAACAAGCAGACCGTTTAAAAATTACAATAATCGCGATTATTTCGCAAAAATCAACAAAGCGCGCGAGTTCCGTCTTTCACCAATAGATGGCGCTGACAATTTAAAATTTAAAAATTAATAAATAATTCTCAAAATTTCAAATTTGTTGTATTTATATGAAATTTAGCTTACCTTGTTTTATTAGGCATCAATTTTTGTTGTAATAGAGTTATCATCCCTTGTCCAAAACCACACATGTACTTATACTCTTATCGGGAGTTTAGGATGCTTCTAAAGGTGTCTTTTTTGCCTTTTTCTTAGTTCTTATTACTCTCAAAATAATAATAATGAGATCAACCCAACAAATAATAGCGCAGATAGAACACAACACACATATCATAACCCAAGAACCGCGAGTTTCTTCCACATATTCCCAATAATGTGGGTCTAAATACAATTTCCAAGTTAACCATGACGCAATGGTGTGATATATAGCCCCAAAAAATGTTAGAGACGTTTCTAAGAAATCATTTCGGGTTTCGTTCAAAACGAAATTGGTTATTAAGCAAAAACTGATTATTGCATAACCAATAATGGCAACTGGAATACAATCGTGCTCTTCCATGATTTCTTGGGCTTTAAATGGTATTAAATGTCGCAGGGGTACTTTATACCAAATAATCCAAGAGATGAGGCAAATTATCTGGAAAAAAAAATGATTAAGTAAGTTTGATATCCTATTTAACAAAGAGACATACAAATTCAAATATTTTTAAGAGAAAATTTTTATTTTTGAATAAATCTTTAACGTTATAACCCAAAGAGATGGTAGTTTTCGTTCGGATAATCTTCATAACAAAATCAAAGCAGCAAAGAGCACCACAAAATGAAGTTAAAACCGCCATTTTAATCCAAAAAGAACGCAGTTTATTTGGCATGTAGTTCTTGTAATTTTGGAAAGTTATGTTTATTAAAATCCCTGCTAAGATGTGGTATAAAGCTCCAAAAATCGTTAACATAATCTCTAAGAAATCGTGGGTTTCCACAAAGATATAGGCGATTAAAAATGTAAAACTGATTATTGTGTAAGTGATAATCGCGATTGGGATGCAATCGTGACTCTCCATATTACTAAACACCTTTGGGGATTGATCCAAGTACCAAAGAACCCAAGCTGTAATTGAAATAGTCTAAAATTTGAAAGAATGTTGATAAATTTTGCAATTATTAAATGAAACTTACAAATTGGATTAATTTTAAGATAAAGTGGGTGTTTTTAAATAAATCTTTAATGTTATTAACCATTATAACGTTTATTTCTATTTTTATTGTCAAATTGACAACATTAAATTTAAAATTCTATCAAACGCATTCTATTAAACGTCAAATCTACCAAAAAAACAAAAAGTACTAAAATTGACATTTCATGTCAAAACATGAACCAACTTAACCTATAAAGCACGTGTTGTTCTATTAAGTTGTTAATTTTATTTAAAAAAACGGTGACAATGATTGTTTCTAAAAGGAAATCGGAAGAAAACGTTGAATCAAAAAAATTTAAGAAAATCAAATCGGAAAATTCCCAACCTTACGGTAAAAGGAACAGTGAGGTTAGAAAATTTGATAAATCAGGACAGAAAAATGCAACTTTGGATAAACCACCGAATTGGAACGAGTTTAAGAAGCAGAAAAAGGAGTTAAAAATCAAACGTAAACAAACCAAAACGTTGTATGATGTGAGTGTTAAAGCAAAACAAATCAGTGAGAAATTGAGGAAGAAGAATTTGGAAGGTGGGAAAGAAGAAAGGGATAAATTGGTTATTGAGTTACATAAAATGTTAGGGGGTAAAAATAATTATGTTAAATTCGTTTTATCCCATGATATGGGTAGAGTTGTACAGTATTTATTAAAATTTGGACGGCAGGATATTCGAGATGATATTGCTAAGGTAATAATAAATAAATTAACATTTAATAGGGTAAATCATACAGTTATTGAATAGATTACAACAAATTACATTTGTAATTATTTCTTGCAAAAAAGTACAGTCATTGGACGCTTATAATAATAGTATAGTTATTAGCTGAAACTTGATTATACACACAACACACTTGTTTAGGATAATTTTTTTCATTTCATGTATGTACTCATTGTATAAAGTATTTATTTTTTCATCTTTATCCAATCCTTTAAATTGTATTGTCTTCCTGTTGTTTCTTGTCTTACTGATATTGCCATTATCTGCCATGTTATTAATGCCAGTTTCAAGTTGTTCAAACTCGACTGTGTTTAATGAGTCTTCATCGCAGGACTTTACTTCCACGCAAAAGTAAGCACTTGCCTGCATCCTGGCTCAACAATGACGTAAAGATCTCATGCGCAGACGCAATGCTGCAAAAACTCTTCTTTGAAGACATCCTTCCAATGCTAATTGGAAAATCTACCGTAAAAAAATTTCCAATACTTTCTGGAAAACCATGCGTTCTCTCCTCTATCACTCTCGACGATTCAATTAAAGTATCAACAATTTTCGCCATTAATGCCTCCGCTAATATCAGTTCTAGATTTTCCTTGGAGTTGTTTGACAAAATTCAAGTCCGCCGCGCTCTCAGACGTCTCAGAGTTTTTAGTCTTCTACAGGCAATATTAGTATTCTGCAACCAATTTCTAATCTATTGGTAGCAATAACTAACCTTCTATAGACAATATCTATCTTCTGCGAGCATTTTTTAGTATTGTATAGGTAGTATTTGTCTTCCGCAAGAAGTTTTTAGTCTTCTGTCGGCAGTATTTAGCCTTCTACAAGTATTATTAGTATTTTACAATCAATATGTAGTCTATTGGTAGCAATAACTAGCCTTCTATAGACAATATCTATCTTCTGCAATCATTTTTGGTATTGTATAGGTAGTATTTGTCTTCCGCAAGGAGTTTTTAGTCTTTTGTCGGCAATATTTAGTCTTCTAGAAGCAGTATTAGTATACTGCAATCAATGTATAGTCTATTGGTAGCAATAACTAACCTTCTATAGACAATATCTATCTTCTGCGAGCATTTTTTAGTATTGTATAGGTAGTATTTGTCTTCTACAAGTATTATTAGTATTTTACAATTAATATGTAGTCTATTGGTAGCAATAACTAACCTTCTATAGACAATATCTATCTTCTGCGAGCATTTTTTAGTATTGTATAGGTAGTATTTGTCTTCTACAAGTATTATTAGTATTTTACAATTAATATGTAGTCTATTGGTAGCAATAACTAACCTTCTATAGACAATATCTATCTTCTGCAAGCATTTTTTAGTATTGTATAGGTAGTATTTGTCTTCTACAAGTATTATTAGTATTTTACAATTAATATGTAGTCTATTGGTAGCAATAACTAACCTTCTATAGACAATATCTATCTTCTGCAAGCATTTTTTAGTATTGTATAGGTAGTATTTGTCTTCTACAAGTATTATTAGTATTTTACAATCAATATGTAGTCTATTGGTAGCAATAACTAGCCTTCTATAGACAATATCTATCTTCTGCAAGCATTTTTTAGTATTGTATAGGTAGTATTTGTCTTCCGCAAGGAGTTTTTAATCTTTTGTCAGCAGTATTTAGTCTTCTAGAAGCAGTATTAGTATTCTGCAATCAATGTATAGTCTATTGGTAGCAATAACTAACCTTCTATAGACAATATCTATCTTCTGCGAGCATTTTTTAGTATTGTATAGGTAGTATTTGTCTTCTACAAGTATTATTAGTATTTTACAATCAATATGTAGTCTATTGGTAGCAATAACTAGCCTTCTATAGACAATATCTATCTTCTGCAAGCATTTTTTGGTATTGTACAGGTAGTATTTGTCTTCCGCAAGGAGTTTTTAGTCTTTTGTCGGCAGTATTTAGTCTTCTAGAAGCAGTATTAGTATTCTGCAATCAATGTATAGTATATTGGTAGCAATAACTAGCCTTCTATAGACAATATCTATCTTCTGCAAGAATTTTCTGGTATTGTACAGGTAGTATTTGTCTTCCGCAAGGAGTTTTTAGTCTTTTGTCGGCAGTATTTAGTCTTCTAGAAGCAGTATGAGTATTTTGCAATCAATGTATAGTCTATTGGTAGCAATAACTAACCTTCTATAGACAATATCTATCTTCTGCGAGCATTTTTTAGTATTGTATAGGTAGTATTTGTCTTCTACAAGTATTATTAGTATTTTACAATCAATATGTAGTCTATTGGTAGCAATAACTAGCCTTCTATAGACAATATCTATCTTCTGCAAGCATTTTTTGGTATTGTACAGGTAGTATTTGTCTTCCGCAAGGAGTTTTTAGTCTTTTGTCGGCAGTATTTAGTCTTCTAGAAGCAGTATTAGTATTCTGCAATCAATGTATAGTCTATTGGTAGCAATAACTAACCTTCTATAGACAATATCTATCTTCTGCGAGCATTTTTTAGTATTGTATAGGTAGTATTTGTCTTCTACAAGTATTATTAGTATTTTACAATCAATATGTAGTCTATTGGTAGCAATAACTAGCCTTCTATAGACAATATCTATCTTCTGCAAGCATTTTTTGGTATTGTACAGGTAGTATTTGTCTTCCGCAAGGAGTTTTTAGTCTTTTGTCGGCAGTATTTAGTCTTCTAGAAGCAGTATTAGTATTCTGCAATCAATGTATAGTCTATTGGTAGCAATAACTAACCTTCTATAGACAATATCTATCTTCTGCAAGCATTTTTTAGTATTGTATAGGTAGTATTTGTCTTCTACAAGTATTATTAGTATTTTACAATCAATATGTAGTCTATTGGTAGCAATAACTAGCCTTCTATAGACAATATCTATCTTCTGCAAGCATTTTTTGGTATTGTACAGGTAGTATTTGTCTTCCGCAAGGAGTTTTTAGTCTTTTGTCGGCAGTATTTAGTCTTCTAGAAGCAGTATTAGTATTCTGCAATCAATGTATAGTATATTGGTAGCAATAACTAACCTTCTATAGACAATATCTATCTTCTGCAAGCATTTTTTAGTATTGTATAGGTAGTATTTGTCTTCCGCAAGGAGTTTTTAGTCTTTTGTCGGCAATATTTAGTCTTCTAGAAGCAGTATTAGTATTCTGCAATCAATGTATAGTCTATTGGTAGCAATAACTAACCTTCTATAGACAATATCTATCTTCTGCAAGCATTTTTTGGTATTGTACAGGTAGTATTTGTCTTCCGCAAGGAGTTTTTAATTTTTTGTCAGCAGTATTTAGTCTTCTAGAAGCAGTATTAGTATTCTGCAATCAATGTATAGTCTATTGGTAGCAATAATTAACCTTCTATAGACAATATCTATCTTCTGCGAGCATTTTTTAGTATTGTATAGGTAGTATTTGTCTTCCTTAAGGAGTTTTTAGTCTTCTACAGGCAATAGAATAGTAATAGAATAATAGTATCTATAACTTCAGAAACCTTGTCAAAACCTTTAGCAAAATGACTAGGGCAAAATTATTTTTACAGGAACTAATCCCATCAACTGTACTATTAATCCAATCAATTTATGGTAAATTCTGCATAAAAACATTACTAAAATATGGAAACACTCAAATTCGTACTGATATACTTCGAGCTTGTTACGGACACGCCGTAAAATTGGCAAGCCATTCAGTGAGTGCCCACGTTTTCGAATTTGCTTATAGAACATACGGACATCCGCGAGAAAAAAATCATTTAATCCAAGAATTTTTCGGAGACATTTACAAAAAATCCAAAGATGACTCCATCAAACATATACGAGACGTTTACGAGAAATCACCCGATTTAAAAAAAGCCGCTTTAGACTGTACAAAAGCAAATTTGCAACGAGTACTAAACAAAAAATTATTAGACTCAAATTTAGTACAAACGGTTTTGTCGCAATACCTTTCTGAATGTTCAGAAAATGATAGAAGTGAATTATTAACCCAATTAGCTCCACATTCGGTCGTTTTAAGTAACAGTAAAGACGGAGCGAGAGTTGTAATGATGATTATTTGGCTCGGGACGAATAAAGATCGCAAAGTTGCGATGAAATCGCTTAAAGAACACATTTTAGATTTGTGTAAACACGAAACTGGACACACAACGATTATTGCGTTATTAGATGCTGTTGATGATACAGTTTTATTAAACAAAACGATTTTAAGCGATATTTTAAAGAATTTGTTGGAGTTGGCTAAAGATGAGTGGGGAAGAAAAGTTTTACTTTGGCTAATAAACCCGGGTTGTTCAAAATATTTTCACCCAACATTTATGAATGAGTTACAAAAAGGGAGGGAAAATTCCACGTGTAAAAAACCGGTGGAAACTCGTCGAGAAGAAATTTGGAATTATTCAGTAACCCATTTTATGGATTCTATCGAAAATGAAGCTGAAAAATGGTTGGAAAATACTTCAATGGCTTCTATAGTTGCTAATGTTATAGGAAAAGGAAATCAAAATAAAACCGTTTTAGAAAATATTTCAAAAATTATTACCAACCACGAATGGAAAATCAATGATGACGAAGATAAATCAATATTGGGAATTGAACATTCTGGTTTACAAATGGTTATTAAAACGATGATTTTGAATGATTCAAAGCTAATTGGAACTGAATCTGGATTGTTTAGTCGTATTTTATGCGACCATATTAATCCTGAAATGGTAAATTTGATTTATTAAATAAATAACTTAATTTATAAGTAATATCGATTTCTTTTTAGCTTGAAATTTGGTTAAAATTGAATCGTGGATGCTTCACTTTGATTGCAATGCTAGAAAAGGGCCCCAAAGATGTTCAGGATAAATTAAAAAGTATTTTAAGTTCGTATATTGATTTACTTGGTAAACAAAAAAATGTTGGGGCGCAAATTTTGTTAAAAAAACTTCAATAAATAAATGTATTTACCTTTTAAAACGTTTTTGTTGTAATTCTAACCTCAAATTTGATTAAATTTTTTACCAACCTCAAAAAAATAAATTAATTTATATTTATCGTAATAATTATTTTTTATTTCAAATTTAGATCTAAATAATTTTTATTAATCGAATCCATAATAATTATTAATTAATTTACTTTTAATAATTAAATAAAATAAATAAATAAAAAAATTATAGTCTTACATTTTTTACCAACCTCAAAAAAATAAATAAAAATTAAATTAATTTTTATATTTATAATAATAATAATTTTTTATTTCGAATTTAGATCTAAAATCATTTTTATTAATCGAATCAATAATAATTAGTAATTAATTTACTTCTAATAATTAAATAATTAAGTTTTATTAAATAAATTTTAAGTTGGCACCCATTATGACTTTTAAAACTTCAAACGTCAACAACAAACTGGTTTTTTTACGCAAAAACACGTTTCTCCCTTAATTTTGTATTAATCGTCTCATTTTCAATATGATGGACTTTTTGAATTCGTTTAAATCGCTTATAAAGGTGGAACAAATTCACACCGACGACAACATCTTCAAGTTACACTATAAGTTTACGGTGATTATGTTGATAGTTTTTTCCGTTTTGTTAACTTCGAAACAATATTTTGGTGATCCGATTAATTGTGAGATACATTCGAGAAGTTCTGAGGTTATTGAAACGTATTGTTGGATTTATGGGACGTTTACGGTGAAAAAAACGTTGAAAGGTAACCTATTTTAGTTGATAATAATTTTTTGTACTAATTTGTTGTTGTTGTAGAGAATATTTTAAGTGGTTTGGGCCCAGATCCACGATTATTATTAAGTGAGACCCCTCAAGATTCATCTGACGAAATAATAACGCAAAAATATTACCAATGGGTGTGCATTGTTTTTTGTTTTCAAGCTTTGTTGTTTTATATACCAAGATATTTATGGAAAACTTGGGAAGGTGGGCGATTACGCTTACTAGCTAAAGATTTAGGGGGCCCTTTAATCCCAAATTGTTGGAGTGAAGAAACGAAAGAACGCTTGATTAGTTACATGATAAGTGGAAATTATTCGCATAATCTTTATGCTTTAAGATTTGCTTTTTGCGAATTATTAAATTTTATAAACGTCGTTTGTCAAATTATCTTCATGGATTGGTTTTTAAGTGGGCAATTCACAAGTTATGGCATAGCATTGGCACTTTACAATGGAGAAAATCCAATGACTCGGGTGTTTCCAAAAGTAACAAAATGTACTTATTATAATTATGGTCCTTCTGGAGGTAGACAAAAGCAAGATGCTTTGTGTGTTCTTCCATTAAACATTGTTAATGAAAAGCTTTTTTTGATATTATGGGTGTGGTTTTTGGTGCTTACCATTGTTAGTTTTTATGCATTAATGTATAGAATGATCGTTTTAGTTTCACCCAAAGTTAGGATGTACCTCTTGATGGCTCACGCTAAATTTTTATCGAAAAAAACCGCGAATGTTATATCTAAAAAGATTTCATTTGGCGATTATTTCTTTTTGTATCAATTGGGTAAAAATTTAAACCCTTTGATTTATAAAGATTTATTGATTAGCATCTCTAAAGGTTTAATGGATAAATCATCTTTGCCTTATAACCCAGAGGTTACCATGCCCGTTTAAAATTATTCTAATCATGAAATGTTTAGTTAAAACAATCAAAAAAGAGTTTTCCTAGTTTAAAAATTGTGTTATTTTATTTTATACGTTTGTTTATGCGTTTAAATAGATGTATGTTATATTTAGTTTTAAGTTTATTTAAAAAATAAGCTATAATAAGTTTTCTAATAAAAACAGTTTCATGATCATTTTTTATTTTTAACTCTCCTTTATGTTTTTATGCTTTCAGAATCAACAAGACTGGATGTGAGTGAATATCTTGCAATGTAAAATAGTCATACAAAAACATCTACCAGGATTTAATATGACCTTGTACGGCTGGTTGAAATTGTATTCTGTCGGCATAAGGTCCATTTTAATTTCAATCAGGTGATTTAGACATGGGTCCTTGAGGATTTCGAGGTGTCCTCTGAGGTTGCCCTGCATCAACTTGAGTGAAGAAACCATTTCCAGTGATAAGGCACGTGAAGCTGCCTTATTTGAATCCGTTTTCTGTTAGGGTGTTCATCAAGTGATCAACTACCAGACACCATAATTGGAATAAATAATTTGTAATCAGCTTTTCAACATGGCTATACACTATTTGATTGTCGACGGATGTATATCTTTTACGTTAAGAGCACCCTCTATGTCTATGAAGGTACATAGGACTATCTCTTTGGTTGCAATTGCCTCCTCTAAAGTGCTAGTCAAAGCGTGGAGAGCAGTAATTGTTGATTTTGCTCTCTGGTAAGCATGTTGGCTAGGGTGCGAAATTTCTATATTTCGTATTCTCCTCACAGTATAAATTGCTGTGTTCAACTTTTTGGACATATTCTCTACATGTGCTTGCCAGTTCAGTTTGTTGTGTAAATGTATTCCTAGCAGCTATAAAACTGTTCTTGCAATTCAGATTCTGGATAAAGTATTCTACACATTTTCAATCAGTCTGAAAAATCTGGATAATGCAAGTATCATTGAATCGAAAACAAAAAGAGCCTCTCACCTCTCACGATTTCAAATTCCAATAAAACTTTATTCATGGCAATTTATTTACATTTGGTTACCAACATAATTATTTAAACCTATGTTCTGTAATCTGTATATATTAAAATGTATTAAACATTAGGGCAAGGTACCCCTGGGTTGAGGTCATGTGTTTATTTTTATTGTGTTTATGAGGTTTCTTCAGAAGATGTGATAAATGAATAATTTGTGCATAAATAAATTAAAAATAATTATACCTTACCGAGATCTTCTTTTGATTAACACTGAATCTTTAGAATAACGTTGGATTAAAATAGATGTAAGTTTAGAAAAAGAACGAAAGGTAAACGAGGTAATAAATGAGCACAATAACCACAAAAATATAAACAATTTAAAACAACAATGGCGTCGTATCGTTTAAATTTTGACATAATTTGATCTCCAACTTCGCGAATTAAGTTAAAGCGCCATCTATTGCGAGAATAAGGCAGATTTAATTAATACCTAACTTCTCTTTTAATAACAATTATATTAAAATAAAAATTATTATTATTTTTAATAATATAACAATTAATTTTTAATAATAACTTCCCAAAAACAATAATATTTATAATAATAATATTACAAACGATTTTTTGAGGTGTCTACATTTCAAACTAACCTCAAAAACAATTAGGTTATGTATACATAAACATCAAAACATAAAGTAATAATTTAAAAGTTTGATTCATCATGAAACTGGTACTTAATATTAAATTAAATTTATTAAATATCTACGTTTAATATTTTTTTTAGTATTGTTTAAGTAACGATCCAAATAAACCATGTCACGTTTTAACATTCAAAGAAATCACTTTGATGCTCGATTGTGGCCTTTCGATGCAATCCGTATTAAGATTTTTACCTTTATCGTTCGTGCCGTTAAATCGGCTTCAAAATTTACCTAATTGGATGCCTGCAGATTCTTCAGAACCGGATATTGAAGGCGAATTAAAAGAAAATTGTGATCGAATATTTGTGGATTCTCCGCCAGAATTTTGCCCCCCTTTAGATAAATTGATTGATTTCTCTCAAGTTGATGTTATATTAATTTCGAATTATATGTGTATGATGGCTTTACCATTTATTACAGAAGGTACAGGGTTTGAAGGGAGGATTTATGCTACTGAACCTACTTTACAGATTGGGAGGTAATTTTTAATCTTAAATTAATTAAAAAAAGGTTACATTTATTAATTTATTTAAAGATTATTATTAGAGGAAGTTGTAGTTTATATAGAACAATGTCCAAAAGCAAATTTTGCCACACAATGGAAAAATCTTCTTCATAAACTCCCATATCCATTAAGTGATTCATTTAAACCAAAATCATGGAAGCAAATTTATAATATGGCAAATGTAAATGCAAGTTTATCTAGGATACAAATGGTGGGGTATAATGAGAAGATTGTAAGTTATTAAAAAAACCAACTAATTTAAACTAAACTAATTGTTTTAAGGATGTTTATGGTGCATTAAAAGTTATCCCAGCTTCATCAGGTTATTGTTTGGGTTCAAGCAATTGGGTTATAACTTCTGACCATGAAAAAATCGTTTATTTAAGTGGCTCAAGCACTCTAACAACCCACCCCCGCCCTATGGATCATAACGCGTTAAAAAACGCCGACGTTTTAATCATGACCGATTTAACCCAAACCCCAATTAGCAACCCAGATTCAATGTTGGGTGTTTTATGCGTCGTTGTTGGGTTAACTTTGCGTGGTGGCGGAAATGTTTTAATTCCATGTTACCCCACGGGGGTTATTTATGATCTTTTTGAGTGTTTATCAATTAAAATGAGTGAATTAGGGGTCTCAAATTGTCCCATGTTTTTCGTTTCTCCAGTTGCTGATATGTCGTTGGCTTATTCGAATATTTTAGCTGAATGGTTATCATCAGTAAAGCAAAATAAGGTGTATTTACCTGATGAGCCTTTTCCACATGCTATGTTGGTTAAGAATAGCCGATTAAAGTTTTGTAAGCATATCTATTCGGAGGGATTTAGCACGGATTTTCAGGAACCTTGTATCGTTTTTTGTGGGCACCCAAGTTTAAGGTTTGGGGATGCGGTACAATTTATTGAGATGTGGGGGAATAATCCAAGAAATTGTATTATTTTCACAGGTAAAATTTTTTTTATATTTTCTTTTCCCAGTTTTCCAGTCTGCAAATTGATTCCATAAATTTATTTTTTTAAATAAATTTTTGAATAAAGTTTAAACGTCAATGTGACACAAATTCAATGTTACCAACTGTAACTAACTTCACAATAATTTGTCAAAATTAAATGTCAATTTTATGAAACGTTATGTTTTTTACGAAAATTAATTAATTTAGGCTTAAATCATAGTTCTAAAAAAAAAGTTGATCTATTCTTGGATAACCAAACGAGATGTTGAAATTTTTCGTGAAAATTGTCTGAATTGAAGGTTAGTTATTGCTACCAATAGACTACACATTGATTGCAGAATACTAGTACTGCTTGTAGAAGACTAAATACTGCCGACAGAAGACTAAAACCTCCTAGAAAATTAAATTAAATTGATGTTTTTTGAAATTTTGACGTTATTTGAATGTCTAAAATTTTTGAATTGCAGTTTCCTACTTTACTACTTTGTTGTTGCAATATTTGGCAAAATGACCTTTTTGTTTACAATTATAACAAGTAATTTTCTTTTTATCAAACTTCTTTTCTGATTTTCTGTATTTTGATCTTGTTGAGTACTAATTTTATTGTTCAAATAGTGGTCAATTTTAATTTTGATTTTTAGAACCCGATTTTGATTATATCGAAGCATTGGCACCTTATCAACCCTTACAAATGAAAGTGGCTCATTGCGCTATCGATACATCATTGAATTTTACCCAAGCGAATAAATTAATTAAAGATTTAAAACCAACGACTTTAGTGGTACCCGAATGTTACACGCAACCTCCAACAACAGCGCAAAATTTAACGGAATTAGTGATTGAAAATAGCCCCGATAGGACCTTAATACCATATAAATGGGGCGAAGTAATAAATTTACCCTTAAAACGAAAACAAGGTCAATTATTCATCGAAAACAACATCGCACAAAATCTTAAACCGGTCGAAGTAAAACCCGGCGTTAATTTATCAACAATAACCGGAAATTTAAATGTTAAAGATAACGTTCATAACGTTGAGGTTAGTTTAAACACATTTCAACATTTTAGTTCTTATTTATGTATATTTTAAGGAAATCACCGAGCGCCAAATGCAATGTAACGTAAAATACGAATTTGGAAATGTTAATATAACCGATTTTTTACAAAAACTCGCCAAGGAAGGTGTCACCGATGCTAAAGTTGAATCAAGCGGAAGTGGGGTTATGATTCATTTGCAACATGAAGATGCTCTTATTCAAATTGATGATAATTCAACACATATTTTATGTAGCAATGAGAGTTTAAGAGTTAAATTGCGATTAATTTTGATGCAGTGTATTAAAAAGTTTTAAAAAATAAAATTCTAACCTCAAATTTAAAAAAATTAATTAAGAATTATTTATTTTATTTACAACATGAAGATTAATGGTAACTCCACGCACGTTTTATGTAGCAATGAGAGTTTAAGAATTAAATAGCGTTTCATTTCGATGCAGTGTATTAAAAAATAACATTCTAACCTCAAATGAAAAAAAATTATTAATGATTATTTATTTTACTTACAACATTAAGATCGATGATAATTCCACGTACATTTTATGTAGCAATGGGAGTTTAAGAGTTAAATTACGACTCATTTTGATACAATGTATTAAAAAAATAAATACTAACCTCAAATCAAAAAAAAATAATGATTATTTATTTCATTTACAACAATAAGATGCTCTTAAACAAATTGATGATAACTCCACACGCATTTTATGTAGCAATGAGAGTTTAATTGCGTCTCATTTTGATGTGATGCATTAAAAAGTTAAAAAAATAAAGTTCTAACCTCAAATGAAAAAAATTAATTAAGGATTATTTATTTCATCATATTTTTCTTTACAGAAATCGAAAGATTCATTAAAAATAGTTAATACGAACAAAGAAAAATGAAAAAAACAAATCTGTGCCAAGCCTTTTTTTTTTAAATAAAGGCTCCACTTTTATTTTTTGCCAAGTGCTTTTTGAGTTTGCGCCGTTTTAGCTTTAACAGCATCCTCCTTGGCTTTCTTATCAGCTTCCCTCCTTTTTTGCGCCTCCTCACGTTGTTGCTTAATTATTGCAAGTCTTGCTAAATCCGCCCTAGCTTGATCTGTTTTACCTTCGGCGTGAAGCTTTTGGTAATGTGCTTGAGCCCTTTGTTTCTCAATTTCTTCGCGTTCCCTCCTGGATAATTGTGGTTTTTCTGGGGGTACATCCACTGTTAACGTGGTAAGTTTTTTATTCTTCTTTTGTACACGATTTGGATTTTCTATTTCTATTAAATTTGAAACACCCTTCGCTTTCTTTCCCTCTTCGTCATCGCTTGATTCGTCTTCACTTTCTGAACCTCCTGAAGCCTCATCATCCTCCTCCTCCTCTTCTTCTGAACTCACTTCACCTCGTTTTTGTCTCCACCTTTTTGCCTCCTCTTCCTTCCGACGTTCTTCCTCTAACTCTTCCGGGTTGGTAAATCGACGGTTTCTACCCTTGTGGTTGATGTGTTTTCCTGGTTATAAAGAAAGTGCGTTGAATTTAGCGTGGAGGTTATGGCGCGTAAACAAAGAAAAATTTGGGTTACCTGGTTTGGGCATGATGTAATAAGACGCGGGGAAACGGAATTTTAAGTTGTGGTGGTTGAAAACGCGCTATTTTTGATATAATTAGTGAAGAAATTTTAACAAATGTCAACAAATTTCCAGTTGACGTACACCCGACATTTTTTTTGGTGGCAACCTTAAAACACCAAATTTAATTACGCATTTTTTTTAATTCCTTTCTAAAATATGCTCAATATGAATCGATTTATTAACTATTTAGCACCTTTTTTTATTAATAATTAAAAATTAATTTTTAAAACGTAAATAATTAAAATTAAATATAATTTTTAGGATTTTTTCGATTTAGGTTGGTAACAACAACTCGATATAATAACAATAATAATCTGTCAAAAGTTAATGTTTTATTTTTCGATATATTAAATAAATAAATAGAATGCCTAAAGTTAGAAGGAGTAAAAAAGCACCCCCCGAAGGATGGGAATTAATTGAACCCACTTTAGACGAGTTAGAACAAAAAATGAGAGAGGGTAACTTAACCTAAATTATTTTTTAATATTTTAATGATTTTTTGCAGCCGAAACTGAATCTCACGAGGGTAAACGCAAACAAGAGTCGCTTTGGCCTATATTTAAGATACACCATCAAAAATCGAGGTACATTTACGATTTATTTTATCGAAGAAAAGCGATTAGTAGGGAGTTGTACGATTATTGTTTAAACGAAAATATCGCCGATAAAAATTTGATTGCGAAGTGGAAAAAGCCGGGTTATGAAAATTTATGTTGTTTAAGATGTATTCAAACGCGAGATACAAATTTTGGAACTAATTGTATTTGTAGAGTACCTAAAGGAAAATTGGAGGAGGTAAAATTAATTTTTTAGGTTATTTTTTTTTTTAACCTTTGTATTTTATAGGGAAGGATTGTTGAATGCGTTCATTGCGGATGCCGTGGGTGTTCTGGATAATTAATTTAAGATAATTTTATGTATTAATAAAGAATTAAAAAATTAAATTTTATCCGCTAGATGTCACTCCTTTTTCTACTAAAATCCGGTAGATGTCGCCACATAAAAAGTAACAACATTGTTTATTTACATGGTTATAATTGAAAATAATTAGAATAATTCGCGTATTTGTTATCAAAAAGAATAAATAAGTGGAATAAGTGATAAAGGGGATCAAATTTCGAAATAATCGGTGGGAATGTCGTAAAAGGTTAGTTTAAGTGTAAAAGCACGTGAAGCGTCCTTGAGGTTGTGTTAAATGTCCCAATGAGCTTTAATTGGGGCCAATTTGGAAACGAATTACAAAGAAATTACATTGTTTGGGAACAAAATTGGAAATTATGAAAGAAAAAATGGGTGGTTGTCTGACTGTGGAACGCGAAGAGGGACAAGCGAGGAAAAGAAGCGAAGAAATCGACCGGGAGCTGGGAGAATTCGCCAAACAGAGAAATAATGTTATTAAAATACTTTTATTAGGTACTAATATACATATATTTATGTTGGTGTGTCCTAATTGTTGTTTTTTTTTGATTTAGGCGCTGGTGAAAGTGGGAAAAGTACTTTAGTTAAGCAAATGAAAATCATTCACACAGATGGATATAGTTTTGAGGAATTAAGTAGTTATAGACCGACGGTTTTAGATAATTTATTGGCTTCTATGAAGTACGTTTTATCAGGAATGGGGTTATTAAGAATTAATTTGGAATTTTCAAGAAATAAAGTAATTAATCATTATTAATTTAATCCTTACTTAATTAAAATTGTTTTAGTATCATGCCCAAATGGTTTTAACAAGTAAATCATGTTTTGATATGAATTTTTTTGTAATACCTGATGTGGCAGCTTCTTTACAAGCTTTATGGGCCGACCGTGGGGTCCGATTAGCAGTGACCAGGGGTTATGAATATGAATTAAATGATTCAGCTCTCTAGTAAATTAAAATTCATTAATAATTTTTAAATTATTTTGTATCATTTTTCAGTTTATTCGAAAATATGGATAGAATTTGTGATCCAAAATATGTTCCAACCCCAACAGATGTTTTAAGGGCTAGAGTAAGAACTCAAGGGATAATAGAGACGAATTTTCGAATTAATGATATAATTGTAAGCATGTATGATGTTGGAGGGCAAAGATCTCAAAGAAAAAAGTGGATTTATTGTTTTGATGATGTTCGAGCTGTACTTTTTGTTGTCTCATTAAGTGGATATGATATGACGCTATTAGTAAAGACTTATTAATAAAGAAAAAAGACGTTTTTAATAATAATATTATTTTAGGAGGATCCAAATGTAAATCGATTAGTGGAGAGTTTAAATTTATTTAAACAGATTGTAAATAACCCATTTTTTCGAGATGCCTCATTCGTTTTATTATTAAACAAATTTGATTTGTTTAGAGAGAAGATTTTGTATTCTAATAGACATTTAAGGATTTATTTTAATGATTATAATGGTATTAATCAAATTAATTGAGTTAATTCAATTTTAATGATTTAAATTTAGGTCCTGATCGAGACGTCGATCGCGGTGCTTTATTCATCCAACACAAATTCGTTTTACAAAACTGTGATTCAAGAAAAGTTCTCTACCCCCATTTCACCACAGCTACAGATACGGCGAATGTCCGCGTCGTTTTCCAATCAATCATGGATATGGTGATATCAGAGAATTTGGGAAGGGTTACACTTCTTTAGTTAATTTTTATTTTTTTTTAATCTTATGAGGCTTTATTTTAAGATTTAACTTAGTTAAAATCGACCTAACCTCAAAATTTTTTTTTGACATTTCGTTTTATAGGTTAGGTTTGATTTAAAAAGTGATATTTTTTAAATGAAATGGTTTAATTAAGCTATACGTTGATATTATTTTTTGTTCATACAATCATTTTCATTGATACAATCAAAAAATCATTTAAAACCAAATTAATCGATCTCAATGTGTGTTCAAATCTTTTCTTTATTTTAAATTGATTTCGATTTAATTTAATTTAGAAAAGGTAGAAGATTTAGTTTGTTTAGAAGATTATCGTGCTGCTTATCCCCTTAAATAATAAGAATACAAAAGCGATTTAATAAATTAAAACGATTTAAATAATTACTTAACCTGTGATACAGTGCCTTTTTCTAAATCTCAATGTAACATAAATTGATTTTTTTGATGTTTATTAAAGATGGTTATAAGGATGGTTATATTTATTTAAGAATTTGCTGTGTTTTTTACAACTTATCCTACAAAATAAAGAATTAATTAATTTAAATTTCCTGCTGTTTAACCCATCTTTGCCCACAACCTCAGCAACTTTAGTGATAGTGAGTGGTAAAAGATAGAAAGATAGTGCCAATGTTACTCTACTATTTAATTTTTCTTCTGCTTTACCACTTGGAGCTGTCAAAAGAGATGATAGAAAAGCAATAAAATATACTAACGTCAGTGTTCCATAAAGAATGTTAAAAAAAAGGCTCAAGTAATGGATCAGTTAACATTTAGAAGTGCCATTACAAGAGATCTTCTGTTGGATAAAGATTTCTCATTGGATAATGCTGATTTTGCATCTACTTCATCACGAACGTCACATTTATCATTTCCAAGTGCAAATGAGTCAAAAATCATTCTCCATTTATTTGTAAAAATGAATTTACATCCATGAATCTATATTTACTATAATTTGAATACCTATTTTTTTTTAATATGTCAAAATGGTTTAAATCAAATAGTTTTCTTTTTTATCGACTCCCCAATAACCCTTCGATTACATCCAGAATTATTCCCCCCACTTAAGAAACCGGAAACTTCCCCCTTTAAAGCGCATGTCCGTTAATCATGCGCAGTAAATTCGTCCCCCTAAAAATCAACCACCACCGACGAAGACTCCTCTCAACGTCGAACGTCCGTTAATAGCAAATTTTTTTTTAAAACTAGATCGAAATAATTCCAAAATTCCTTACGATAGAAATTGGATTAAAGTTTTTTTTTGAAATCCCCGCCTACATACGTAAAATTTAACGAGGAAGAGGAAGTTTTCTTTTTGTTGTGTGTTGTGTTAGTGGTGGGAGGGCTCCAATGGAGGGTTTGGGCGCTTACGGCGGTGGAAAGGCCGGCGGCTCCTTCGACCCGATCGGTTTTATTCGGCGCCCCCAAGTCATTTTAAGGGCCGTTTGTTGGGTGAGTAAGGAAAAATAAAAAAGAAATTAAAGATTTTTTTAATAAATTAATTAGCGTGTGTATTGTGTGAATGTAGTTACGAATCGATTCTTGGCCGAGCATTTTTGACAGATGAAAAGAAGAAGATTTCTATTTTTCTTTCTTTTGTTATTGATTGCTGTTTAGCGTCATTTTGCATAAATTTCTTTATTTTATAGCTCTTTTCAATCATAATTTTTGGCTGTATATCTTCACAAGGATGGATTAAGAATCCAACCACGAAAAAGGAAGAATGCTTGTATAATAATGATAGTAATGCTTGTAATTATGGGGTTGGAATAAGTGTGATAGCCTTTTTGGCCAGTATGGGGTTTTTAGCTGGAGAATATTTATTTGAGCAGATGTCGTCGGTTAAAACTCGCAAACATTACGTATTAGGCGATTTGGGATTCTCAGGTAAAACTCAAATTTAAATCAAATTTATCTAATCAATAATGTCTTTAGGATTTTGGTCATTTTTATTTTTCGTTGGATTTTGGTACCTAACCAGACAATGGGGAAAATCTGAAACACCTCCCAATGGTTATGGAGTGAATAATGTTCAAGCTGCTATCGCATTTTCTTTTTTCTCTATATTTACTTGGGTAAGTTAATTTTTTAATCAAATTAATTTATTTCATAATTAATAATAAACATAATAATGAATTGTGTATAGGCTGGGTGTGCATGGTTCGCTTATCAACGTTTTAGACAAGGTGCAGATGCTGCTTTTGCAACGAATTTCGAAGCGGACGCTACTTTACCGACATCTTATCCCAGTTATCCCGGCGGACCGGATATGATGGACCAACAATATCAGCAACCACCTTTTTCTGCTGGTATAAATCAAAGAGGTAATTTTTTTTATCAATTTTTAACGATTTAATTAATTAAATGTCAAATTAAAAGCGAAACATAACCTATTTTAAACGCCAAAACAAAGTTGTTACCAACACGAATTACCAAAGTAACTGTCAATTTAACCTAAATTTTATTTATTAATTTTGAAAATCGATTGTATTTAGTTAATTAGTTTATTTAACATGAAGAAAAACAAAAATGAATCATTTTTTAATAACATTTACTTCAAAACATCAACATACATGCCTTTGGTCATTTGGATTATTTTATTTTTAATGACAATTAATTAAATGTCAAATTAAAAGCGAAACATAACCTATTTTAAACGCCAAAACAAAGTTGTTACCAACACGAATTACCAAAGTAACTGTCAATTTAACCTAAATTTTATTTATTAACTTTGAAAATCGATTGTATTTAGTTAATTAGTTTATTTAACATAAAAAAAAACAAAAATGGATCATTTTTGAATAATATTTACTTCATAACATCAACATTTATTAATTTTTTTATTTTTTTTTAAGGTTCAGGCGAATTTCAAGCACCAGCTTATTAAAGAGAAACAAATATATACTGGATTTATCATTAACAGGAAATAACAAAAAAGATGTTATATCAGGTAGTATTATATGTAAGTAAATTAAAAAAAGAATGTTATCAGTACTTATAGATCTGTAATAGTAAAAAACAAGAAATAAAAGGAAAGTTAAAAATGATGGAAAAATTATAAATATAACGATATATATTTAAGGAATACTTAAAAGTATTTTTTGATGAAAAGAGGTGAAAAAAAAGACATTTTATTTATTTTCTTTGATACGTTAAGAAAGTTTGGTTAGATTTGACTTTGTGATATATTTTTTTGATTTGCCAAGAAACTAGCTTTATTTTATTTTTAATTTAGCCATTTTAAATGGGATTCTCGTGAATAAATGTTTAGAAGTCTGTGTAAAGTTAAAAAATACTAACTAAGTATTAAAAGAAGCTTCTAGCACAAATTAGACTCGATTTTATTTCTTAATTGATATTTTACCATGAAATTAAGCTTGTATACAGTTTGTATAATAAGTAGGGGTTACAATGTAGTAAATGCAGCAGCATTTTAGTATTGTTCACATCTAGATACTTATTATGGAAATGTTTTCGGCAATAAAATGTAGATATATTTAACAAAATGAAATAATAATATACTTTAATGTAATTAATTGTACAAAATGTACTTTTTTTTTCTATAAAGGAAAAAAAGATGGAGTGTTGAGGATAATTGTTGATTTTTTTTAAATATTTATTTCTTCAAAGTATTATTTTACTTAAAAAAAAAATTTGGATTAATTTCATTGATTATTGTAATTACAATAAGAAAAAAAAATCGATTGAATATTATATTGTGGGTGTATATTTGTAAAATCGAAACATTACGATAAGTTACAAATAAATGTTATCAAAAATTATTTATTTATATTTTTTTTTTAATAAAAAAGAAATAAATAATACAAACCCATCAATCCAAATCGAATCCAAATCAAACCAAACCCAACCTAAATCACGTTTCATTTTCTTTCCATAATTTTTGTCAACTTTCCTTTTATTCAAAAAAAAATCAAATAATAGTCGATAATTTTAAATTATTCATTATACGTTGAAAAATGTGTTTATGGTCAGGAATTTCAGTCAATAACTCTTGAACCACCGCTTGTAATCGCGTATTAATATCTTTTTGCTTCGTGTATTCCTCCATTATCTTCGAATCAGTTTTATAAGTTAAGAAAGGCTTTCTACCTTTAGCTAATTCAACGTAAATTTTTAATTTGCGCTGATTCAAAGCGAGAAGATCCAATTTCTAAAATTAAAAAATTTATGTTTATTAATGTTTGGTATTTAATGGTATTTTTTACCATTTGTTTGTCGGTTTTTTCTTCTTCAATTTGTTCCTTTAAATCTGCTTGTTTTTGTACAATATTTTCAGTTTCAGCTTCTAACGCAGCGATTTGCTCTTCAGCTTGTTTAATTTCTTCGCTAACACGTTCTATTTGAGCTTCCAAATTTTCAACATCCTATAAAAATTTATTAAATCATTATTAATAATTTATTATGTAAAGCGTTTGTAAATGCACATCATGTGTATTTCTTAGACAATTAATTCCTCAGAAAGATTTACCAAGACCGTTGTATGTATTAATATTAAAGGGACTATTTTTTGCTATGACTAAAATTTGAATATGTTCAAAACAAGTTTGTATCAAAATTGGGGCGAAATTATTATTTTCTGATATAATATTTTCCTATGTGCTGAGCTCCATGTTATTTTTTTTGTTAGTATTATTCTTCTATGTTTCTGATAGCATGAGATTTCAACATTCTCAAAAGTTTATTGAATCCAGCTTCACTCGTCTATCGTCAATAGCATCTATAAAAAGGTAGTGAAATGAAGTTAATTACTTGTGTTGGTTCAAAAAGAATTAATTCAGTCTTTGATGGGTTAGATTATGATGTTCAGAAATATCAGCTTTACTCTGAAGATCAGAGTTAATGCGTTCACAAGCAGCTGTCGCATCAGACGGCGGAAAGGAGCAGTACAGTTGCGTATCATCAGCGTAAAAATATGATCTACAATATTTTATGTAGGTTTTAAAATGACATGTATACAAAAGAGGTCCAAGAATGGATCCTTGTGGTACACCCGAGATACTGTCATCAACAATAACTGATTGTCGAAGATTTTCTAAATAACTGCGCAGCAATTCAACAATCCAGACCAACATATTGTAAAATAGAACACGGTAGGTTATGGTTGATTGTGTCAAATGCTTTGGAAAAATCTACAAGACACAAAACTGTGGCATTTCCCTTGTCTATTTCAGATACAACATGATCTATAATGGAAATTAATGCGGTGGTACAACTCAAACCAGGTCTAAATTCAGACGGCAAGATACCATTTTTATCTAAAATCAGTAGGGTTCTTAATTTTTGATAACGGTCTAACCAGAGCAATCTTCCACGCATCCGGAAAGACAGAAATTTACAATGTGTCAAATATAAAAGAATATGAGGACTTAATTAACCCAATATACGTCTTCCTTACGTTAATATACAGTAGCTATGTACAGGGTGGTTCAAATTCGATGTCCGAATAGGCTAACTCAGAAACTATAAGAGTTAGAAAAAAAGTAGCTTACATGTCATGATCTCGTTTTTCGAGAAACTGCTAATGCCGAAAACCTCATAGCGCTATCGTCTTTTGTTTTTCCCCTAGAGGCCAAAATTGGAAATATCGTAAAACCAGCAAGTGCAATTATCTTCGTTATTATTATAGGTGGAGTATTATAACTAAGACATTATATGGACACTTTTTTATAGAGAATTGGATGACGTAGTCAAAAAAATTTTTTCGGTTTTAGATTTTGAGATAT
>NW_019280456.1:623574-728435 GCF_000648695.1 Onthophagus taurus | reverse complement strand
TTAAGATATTCTATTTTTAAATATGGATGTAGTACCTTCAAGCCGAGGCAGTATCTCTATAAGGTTTTATCTTTATAGAACCTCATTGTAGCGCCTCGCCCGCAAGCGACCTCGGCTATAAACTCCAATAAACATTAAAAATATATCTTCCTTGCCTCAGCTTGCAATTGCAGTTTATATAAAAAAGTTTTCGAGGTTATATCTTCAAGCCGAGGTCGCTTGCGGCCGAGGCAGTAGCTCTATAACGTTTTATCTTTATGGAGCTTCATTGTAGCGCTTCGCCCGAAAGCGCCGCATCTTTACAACTTTATAATCAGCAAAAATACGTCTTCCTTATGTTAATATACAGTAGCTATGTGCATAACAAGGTTGCGATGTAGTATCTTCAAGCCGAGGCAGTATCTCTATAAGGTTTTATCTTTATAGAACCTCATTGTAGCGCCTCGCCCGCACGCGACCTCGGCTATAACCTCTAATAAACGTTAAAAATATATCTTCCTTGCCTCAGCTTGCAATTGCAGTTTATGTAAAACAGTTTTCGAGGTTATATCTTGAAGCCGAGGTCGCTTGCGGCCGAGGCAGTAGCTTTATAACATTTTATCTTTATGGAGCTTCATTGTAGCGTCTCGCCCGAAAGCGCCTCATCTTTACAACTTTATAATCAGCAAAAATACGTCTTCCTTATGTTAATATACGGTAGCTATGTGCATAACAAGGTTGCGATGTAGTATCTTCAAGCTGAGGCAGTATCTCTATAAGGTTTTATCTTTATAGAACCTCATTGTAGCGCCTCGCCCGCAAGCGACCTCGGCTATAAACTCCAATAAACATTAAAAATATATCTTCCTTGCCTCAGCTTGCAATTGCAGTTTATATAAAAAAGTTTTCGAGGTTATATCTTCAAGCCGAGGTCGCTTGCGGCCGAGGCAGTAGCTCTATAACGTTTTATCTTTATGGAGCTTCATTGTAGCGCTTCGCCCGAAAGCGCCGCATCTTTACAACTTTATAATCAGCAAAAATACGTCTTCCTTATGTTAATATACAGTAGCTATGTGCATAACAAGGTTGCGATGTAGTACCTTCAAGCCGAGGCAGTATCTCTATAAGGTTTTATCTTTATAGAACCTCATTGTAGCGCCTCGCCCGCAAGCGACCTCGGCTATAAACTCCAATAAACATTAAAAATATATCTTCCTTGCCTCAGCTTGCAATTGCAGTTTATGTAAAACAGTTTTCGAGGTTATATCTTGAAGCCGAGGTCGCTTGCGGCCGAGGCAGTAGCTTTATGACGTTTTATCTTTATGGAGCTTCATTGTAGCGCCTCGCCCGAAAGCGCCTCATCTTTACAACTTTATAATCAGCAAAAATACGTCTTCCTTACGTCAATATACAGTAGCTATGTACATAACAAGGTTGCGATGTAGTATCTTTAAGTCGAGGCAGTATCTCTATAAGGTTTTATCTTTATAGAACCTCATTATAGCGCCTCGCCCGCACGCGACCTCGGCTATAACCTCTAATAAACAAGAAAGACAAGATAACTAATTCGAATCGAAATGATGTGGCCATCTATCTATATCTGTAGAATTACTTTTTATTGAAGATATGCTTTTCATAATATCAATGTCATTAACTGGGTTAACGGAAAAAGTTGTATTAATCAACTTATTATTAATATAAAAGTCAGAAAGTTAATTATCCTGAATTAGGATTCATAACTGATGGAACTGATTGCGCTATGAAGTTTACAAAAAAAAGTAGTTTATCTTGTCAGAATTATGGAGATATCCTGCAATTATGCTTTCTTATAGCTTTCTTTTTCCTGTCTATAGCAGTATTTGTCATATTTCTTAAATCTTTATAGTAATTCCATGCTGGAAGTGACTTAGACATTCCGTAAGCCATTTTTATTGGTTAAAAACCGCTGGCAAAAACAAACGTACACATTTTACCGTTTGCAAACGTTGCCTGTTGATGAACAAAAGCGAGGTTAAGTAATATTGGAGCCAGCTGATATTGTATAAAAAATTAATAAATTCTCGAAGGACGTTAAGTAGTTGCTTTTTTGGTCGATTGTGGATTTTCCTCTAATAAATCAGATTTCATATCCTAAAATCTTTTCTTTATGTGGATGAACTTCTTTTGGCAAAGTTTGTCTTTTTTGTATATGGGGTTATTTTTACCTTGTTCCATTTCTTTGGTATACCTTGTTTTTGCCAAACCTTTTTAATCGTTACATGTAAAATTTCCTACTTCCCATTCTGAACAGTTTTGACTAAATATTACCAATGCTAGGATATCCCTTTGGTATAAAATGTTTGTAAAATTATAGATTTTGTAATTTATACCAGAGTATCAACAGAAGTAAAAGATTTTGATAAAGCTATAGGAAAATGAGGTAATATAGTGATGAACCATATTGTGGTACTCAATATACAAATACTTGCACGAGAAAATAAATTGCTTGATATGAAATAACCGGATATAGCAGAGATATTCGTTTGAATTGTGCCTACTTAATGGTGAATATTATATATAAAGTTAAAAAAAAATCATACATCTTGCATTTGCTTCAATTTATTTTTGGCATCATCCAATTTTCTCGCAATAATAATCCCGCTTTGTCCCGTTTTGCTCTTTTTTTCTCGAGCTTCCGCGTTCGTTACAATCGCATCCCTCCTTGAGATGCAATGATCCAAATCGTGAATTAGTTTATCTTGGGCCCTCTTTAATTGACCGTATCTAACCTAAAAAAAATTTGATAATTATTTAATTCCTCATTTTGAATCATTTTTACCCTCATCCTATGAATTTCACTTCTCATCATTCCAACCTCCCCACCCGCCGATTTCGCGTCATTGATATTCTTTTTCGTTTCAACCAACATTTTCCAATGTTTCTCCCATTCTAAAGCTTCGCGATTTTTATCGATTAGGTCGGTGCTGAGTTGTTGAATATCGTTTTGTAAGTCTTGTATGTCCGATTCTAATTTTATTATTGACAGTTCAAAATCCTAAAATATTTTATATAAAAAAGTAATAATAAGTATTTTATTAATCACTTTTAATCGGCAAGTAAAATCATTTTGAAACATTTCATTCGCTTCATCGAGAAATTGTTTGCTGTTTTTCTTTTTCCCTAATTGCTCGGTGCAATTTAAAATTTGATTTTGTAACTTTTTAATCGACCTCGTCATATTCGCCTCTTGTTTATTATACAAATCTAATTCATCGTTCACTTTTAAATTTCTTTGCTCGAGAATCATTGTTTCTAAAAATTAAAATTCTTAAACATTTTTTTTATTACTTATTATAAATAAAATTTACGTTTTCTTAATAGATTGCTGTCGTGAATTTGTTGTTGGCGTTGTTCCGATAAAAATACAACGTGGCTTTGTTCTCTTAACCAAAATCTTTGTAACTCTTTATTTTTTTCTTGTACTTCCGCAATGTGTTGTTCTAAAGCGTTAATTTTTAATTCGTGAGGACTTCTTTCCACATTTCCAGCCCTTTCCATTAAAGCCTCGTATTTTTGGTTCAAAACGTGAACATCTCGTTCTCTTTTCGCGGTTAAATTCACCAAATATTCACTTTGGCTGATTACGGAATTCAATTTCATCTCAACCTCGTTTTGTTGCACCAACAACTCCTTTAAATGACTTTCAAGTTCAGCATTGAACCTTTTTTGGCTCTCAATATCCATAAGAATTTTTGCGTTTTTATTTTCAGTTGTGCTTAAAGATATTTCTAAAACCCGATTTTTTTCTCGGACTTCCCGCAACGTTTTCGCCATGTATTTCGATGCTTTATCGTTGGTTATTTGATCTTGAAGCGCCGTCACTATCGCTTCTTCAATTTCGTGCTTTTTCACATCAAACTTTTGGATATCGTGCAATGTTGCGTTGATTTGCTTGGTTAAAACGTGATTTTCTATCGCTGCTTTTTGTAAATCTCGTTCTGTTTGATCAACTATTGCTTGAACTTGCATTACCGCTCTTTCCAAAGCGAGCCGTTTTGATTCTTCGACGTCAACTTGGTGTCTACACGCGCTTATATCGCTTTCTAATCTTGCTTTAAACATCGTTAATGACTCGTTTATGTTCATTTCTGTTTTGCAAAGTTTTTTTAATTGTTCCGTTTCGGTTATTATACTTCTTAATTTTTCATTTGCTGTCCTATATAAATATAAAAATTAAATATCTAAATTTAACATTTTTTTGTTTTACACAGGGACGATAGAATCTAAGAGGACTGTTACGTCCCAGAACAGCTCGATGGACCGTTCGTGACGTCACGCATGGGTCTGAAGACACACAGGTAAGCCCAAAACATTCTTGTTCTAGGCCTAGTGTTACTAGTAGAGATAGTGGTAGTACTAATAGCTTGAAAAATCTATTCTCGAAGTTTAAATCTAGGTTTATTAATTACATTCATAAATCTACCATAAGTCAGAAACTGTAGCGGATAGAATAAAATGTTGTGCACCAAAATTGTTCATTTTGAACCAAAAAAGTACAATCCATAACAAAGTTTTCCTCTAGATGTCTACATTTTCTGCAAACCAACCTATGATCTTCTAAATGTCAAAATCGATCGCACATTAATAAATCTGGCATAAACCAGAAACTATAAGCGATAGAGAAAAATGTTTTGCACCAAAATTGTTCATTTTGAACCAGAAAAGCATAATCCTTAACAAAGATTTCTTCTAGATTTCTGCAAACTAACCGTAATCTTCTAAATGTCAAAATCGACCACTTACACTCATAAATCTGCCATAAGTCAGAAACTATAACTGATAGAATAAAATGTTGTGCACCAAAATTGTTCATTTTGAACCAAAAAAGTACAATCCATAACAAAAATTTCTTCTAGTTGTCTGCATTTTTGAAAAAAACTAATCCATAATCTTCTAAATGTCAAATTCCAACAGTTATGTTTATAAATCTGATATAAGTCAGAAGCTATAACTGATAGAGAAAAATATTGTGAACCAAAATTGTTCATTTTGAATCAAAAACGCATAATCCATAACGAAGATCTCTTCTAGATATCTGCATTTTCTGCAAACCAACCTATGATCTTCTAAATGTCAAAATCGAACACTTACATTCATAAATCTGCCATAAGTCACAAACTATAACCGATAGAATAAAATGTTGTGCACCAAAATTGTTCATTTTGAACCAAAAAAGTATAATCCATAACAAAGATTTCTTCTAGTGGTCTGCATTTTTGAAAAAAACTAATCCATAATCTTCTAAATGTCAAATTCTAGCACTTATGTTCATAAATCTGTCATAAGTCAGAAGCTATAACTGATAGAGAAAAATATTGTGCATTAAAATTGTTTATTTTGAATCGATGATCTTCTAAATGTCAAAATCGATCGCTTATATTAATATATTAATATAATAATGATCTATTCTACATGTCTGCATTTTCTGCAAAGTAACCCATAATCTTCCAAATATCAAAGTCGAACACTTTCACTAATATAGCTGACACTGCTCAAACATTGTGATTGATAGAGAAAAATGTTGCACACCAAAATTGGTCATTTTGAACCAAGAAAGCATAATTTACAACAAAGTATATGTGAATTAAAAAGAAACAGAAATAAGCCGTGCGGGAAGAGGAGGTTCCGATCCGACCAATCGGAAAAGATGATGCTGGTATGTGTTCTAGACTGGACGTCGCGCCTTTATTTGTTTATGTAGGAAAAATAAAGGTGTGACATTCTGTCTGGAACACACACCACCTCGATTGGGGTCGAAATTTTTTCGGTAGATTATTTTTGGAATAACAATTAAAACGAGAACTAACGCTAGGACTAGAACTAGAAAGTTAAACCCGAATGATTATTTTCTGTATTACTCCTTTTAGATTCTACCGTCTTTAATTGTACTTACTGTAACTCTTGATAAATTTGATTATAATGTTTATCCCTAGCACCAATAGCAATTACAACGGAGTGCCATCCTCGAATTAAACATCGATGTTCAGCTTGCGTCGCTTCAATATCAGTATTACTCATAGCTAAATTTTGCGCCAAAGTTTCACGTTCTGCCTCCTTAACCCTAAGTTGCATCAAAATAGTTTCTAATTCAGCTTCAAGTTTCCAAATTTCCGTCGTTAATTTATAAACTAAAACGTCGAGTTCGCGTTTTTCTTCGGCAAATTTCAATTTATCTTTTCTGGTTTTATCGAAAATTCTTTGATTCGTTTTTAATTCGCTTTCGATGTCAGTTTCCCATTCTTGCATTTGATTCATTAATAAATGCACCGATTCGACTTCCTTTCTTAATTCGATCTCTGTCTTTTCAGCTTCGAATTCTCGCTGTTTTTCTTCGTTAAAAAGTTTGGTGCTTTCTTGAAGTTCATTCTCCATTTCTTCGCGTGCTTCCGTTATATTTTCCAAATCGCTCACGAATTCGTCGATATCTTTTTGTTGTTTTATAACTCCCAATTGAAATTCGTAAGCTTGAGTACCCAAAGATTCTTTCTCCCCGATTTTTAGTTTAGCCCCGGCTTCGTATTCGAAAGCTTCGTTTTTTAAATGTTCGATTTGCCTTAAAAGGTGCTCTTTTAAGGCGAGTTGAAACTTTTGTAAAAGCGGATGTTCGGGTTCTAAGACCGCGTTTGCGGCTTCATCGTCTTCTTCTGCTTTCTTTTTAGCTTCTTCTTCCTCTTTTTTCTTGGTTTCTTCGTCCTTTTCGTCGTCGCGAGGCGATCCCGGTTGAGAATCTCCATCACCGTCTTCGCGCTTTGTAACAAAATATTTTTTAATCACAACCGGGGGTTGATTTTCGAAAAAATCAAAGCTTTTATCCAAAGAATCATCATCGTTTTCACCCTTATCGACTTTTTCAACTTTTTCGCCGTTATCACCGCTTCCGCTAGCCATTTTTACTGTCATTAAAACATTACATTACCATGGCAACTAAAGTTTCCATGGAAACATTTAAAAATTGTAGGAAACTGTAATCGAAAATTCGTTTTCACGCAATAGATGGCTCTTTTTGAATTGAATTGTTTAAAAAAAATGGTTTTGTAAGATCAACTAGTGAATAGTGGTAAATTTAAGACCTACATTTCCATTTCAATACCGAAAATCAACCGTCTAAGTTATCCCCACGCGTAGGGTATTCATCATAACTCCCTTCGTACACGTTCGATATTAAAGTCACGTTCGACACTAAATCGTGTCCGAAAACCTCTTATATCACTTAATAAACCATCGTTGAATCTAAAGGGATCGTAAATGATGTTATTTTATTGGTTAAAAATATTAATTCGACGTTTTGAACTAGTCGAGTTTAGTTGCATTTTTATTATAACTGACTATTTATTTTTTCTTAATTTTTAGAAACGCAGAATTTCGAAATATGCATCACCTTTCAAAGGATTGAAGAAGATTTCATGTTATTCCAACTATTTGAAAGTGAAGACGAAGGTATGTTGCATTAATTTTGGATTATTTTTTAAACTCTAAATGCACGAACAATCTAAAAATGGACCACAACATGACTAAAATAAGTATTGAAGTCATTTGTAACCAAAATATACGACGAGAAATTTGCACTATGAAGATTATATCACTATATTATCTTCAATAATCAAATGTGCAGTGTTTTGCTTAAAAAACTCTAAAAATGTTGTTTATGAAAAAGAAGAAATAATTTAAGGCACACTCAAACTAGATGAATTTTGCTTTAAAACGTTGTTTATTACGTCTTTATATCTCAATTCATTCTTGAGATATGGTATTTTAAACATGCAGAGTTGGATTTAAAAACTCGTAGCAACGATGATTATGGAAAACAAGAAATTATCTATCGCACAGTAAATCTGCATCAAATTTGCTGTAATATGGTCCTTATTTCATGATGATATCTCAATCCGTTCTTGAGATATTCTATTTTTAAATATGTAACAATACAACTTGCAGGGTTGGGTTTAAAAAATCGTAGCAACGATGATTATCAAAAACAAAAAATCATCTATGGCATAGTTAATCGTCATCCAATTTGCTTTAATATGGTCGTCATTTCATGATGATATCTCAATTCATTATTGAGATATGACATTTTAATTTTCTAATTTTAAATATGTAACAATACAACATGCAGAGTTGGATTTAAACAATCGTAGTAACGATGATTATGGAAAACAAGAAATTATCTATGGTACAGTAATTTTGCATCAAATTTGCTTTAATATGGTCCTTATTTCATGGTGATATCTCAAATCGTTCTTGAGATATGATTTTTTAAATTTTTATTCTTCACATCTGCAGTAATCAAATGTGCAGTGTTGGCTTAAAAGATTCTGTTTATCCCATGGCCCCAAATTTTGGACATAAAGATACTTCCGTTTTATATTAACGTTCATTAGAATTTGGGCTGGTTTTTTGACCCCTGAATGAACTGTAAATTGTGGGGATATACAAAGGGCCCGCTGGGGCCTAAGTGCTGTGAAGGAATTCACCCCCACACGAACCTACATACATACAAGGCTAAAAGTTTATTATTGATAGGTTTGTTTAAAAAAGAAATTAATAACAATGTTAAACAGCGTTTATTTTAAAATTGCCACCATTTTTTTAATTACAATTATTGCCAATAGATGGTGGTTATTTCGACATTTTTTAATTTATTTAAAAAAAAATTGCAAAAAACCTTTAGGTGTTGATTTAATCAATTCAAATCGATTTAAAATTGTTTAATTAATTCAAAATTAGTTAATCCCTTTCAATTTTACACCATCATTTAACAATAAAAAAATCAAAAACAATATGAAGTTAGTTACAAACAAACCTAAAAAAATTAAAATGTAAATTTCGTAGCTTTTTGTACGAGAACGCCGACAAGGACGACGCTGCGACGTTTTAATAGGCGTCGCGCGTCGTCGATGCGTCACGACGCGCTCAGTCCGCGCGAAACCGTCGTCGAGATCGGTCTTCGCCGTTTCAACAATTCAAATTTCCCGCCGAACAAAAGACGAGTACGAGATTGGTCGCAATTTAATTTTTATTTTGACAGTGTGTAAAAAACGTTGGAAAGAATAAGACGAAGATTTATTTTCCACGATTAAACTAACTCAAATTGATAATAAAACGTGTATAGATATTAGATAGTGAGTTGTGATTATTGAAGATTTGAATTTTGAAGAGATCGATTTTTATTTGGGTTAAAAATTTGAAGGTTATCTTTTACCGTGGTGAGGTTAAGGTAAGTTATCCTTTTTTTAATCATATTTAAATGAATATTGTGTTATAATTGTTTTTCTTTTTTTGTTTGAGTTGACAAATAAGTTCTTGGAAGTTATTGTTAGAAGGAAAGTACTTGTGATGTAGTTTGAAAAGTTTTATCGGCAAAGTTGGGAAGGGTTGTGGAAGAAAAGCTCTCGTTATTCGTTTATACCCTTCGCTTAACCTTTAAAAAGTTTTTTTTAACTTTCAATTTTAGCCCAATTGAAACAATTCCTCATTTTGATCAAATTACCCAATTATCAAATGTGCTAATTATGACATTTATGACATTATTAATTTTTTTAGGTTATTACTTTAATTTTAATTGAAATTGTGATTAAAATTATGTTTTCTCCATGCTAAAACAACAATCTCTAATTATGCCAAGTTAGGATGTTGGATTTGAGTGACATTTTAGCTACACAAACTTAAAGTTGAGCTTAGTTCAACATTCGCACATTAATAATTCCTCCCTTTCATTTATAATTCTCATGGAATTCTGATGTAAATTTTCTTTCCGGTGGTTGCTGGATTCACGTTAATTAATTATCATGAAAGGGGGTGATTCCACCCCCGAACACATTAATGTTATATGATTTAAAAGGATTGGAATAAAGAAGTGTTTAAATATAGGTGGAAGTAATTAAAAATTTTATTGGGAGAGGTTGTGCTTGGGTAATTGCTACTTGATTAATTAAAAAGCGTCCATGGGCAGGGTTTGAAATTAAATTGTCAAAGTTTGTGGCGCAGGTTAACCCTCTAGTAAAACGGGGGGCAACGTTTTTTTTTTGTTGTTCCCCCGTCCCAAATTCCGTGAGAATTGAGTTTGGAAAGTTGAGGAAAAGGGTGGGTTTAACCGGAAACAAGGCGCAAAAAACATTTTTTGTACTCCCCCTGTTTGAAGTGAAATTAAAAAAAAAAATAATGTGATTTATAGGAAATTTTTGCCATCAACTATTGTATTTGGGGGCTGTTTACGATCTCTTCGCGATACCCTTCCCCCATTTCGAGGGTGACGATGAAAAATGACCACAACCGAAGCGCAGACATCCCACCCTCGTTTTAGAGCACCCCACTGGGGGGCATCGAGAAACCGAATCGCGTTTTCGGGGCAATTTTGGTTTTGCTATGTCTACCTACCGCGTAGTTTGCACGTTTTGAACCGGATGCGATATTAAATTATGACAGGGTGATGTAGAACATGACGTGGAAAATGGGGCTGCTACATTTACGAGCGGATCAAATTAATTTAATGGAAAATACACTAAATATCTTTTTAATTGAGTGTTATATTTCAAAACCATGTTTTGGAATTGACAGCACATCAAGATGGTGTATTCATCAAAATCGATTAGATTTCAATTACATACGTTTCATAAAAAGAATTAAAAGGAGACCTTCACCCTAAACATCCCCCCTTCCTCACGTTTGAATCGCGGAGCTTTTAGCAAATTGTACCAATCTGGCTTTCCATTAATCAGCGGTTTTCGACCGTCGAAAACCCCTTCGTCGAAACTAATTTCAACCACACCCCCTCATTCGATGATAAATTTAAAGCACGTCAACATCGAAGCTACACATCCATCACTCATTTAAAAAATAAATTTTCACTACTTTAATTTCTTTGATTAAGGTATTTTTTAATGAATTTTATTTTAATTTTTCCTTTTTTGTCGTCTGCGTCGCGTGTTACTTTTAGAGGGGCGTCGCGGCGCCAACCTAATTGATTTAGGCGCGCCCTCGCCGTCTCCGCCACCGGTGGTTTGTGCTAATGGAGATTAACAAAGGTTCCGCGTGGGGCGCCAAAAAGGAACCCCCGAGGTCGGAAGGATTAAAAGAGAAGGCGTTTATGAGGATGAAAGGTAGTGGTTGTAAAGAGCCTCTTAAAATGCGCTATTAGTGGAGTAGAGGATGTAGAAAATTTAAAACTATTATGATTTAGGTGAATGAAAAAATTGTGTTTCGTTTCCTTTTAAATTTTCTTTATTTATGTCTTGAATTAAATATTCTTTTAATCATCGGTGTAAGAAATATCTTCTTGGGGTGTTTTAAACACTTTTAATATTCACAATTTTATTCTGAACACTTTTAAATTTCTGCAAATCAATTTTTTTATCCTCGTTAAGTATCTTGATAAGGTTTTGATTCACACCAATCATGTTTTCCTATATTCAAAAGTCTTTGAATTTTCTGGAAAACGTCACCTTTAACATTATCAACTCGTTTTATCTTGGTCAAATAACCTCGAGATGTTTATAATCAGTTAATACCATTTTGACACATATCAATAAGGTTTCCCTATACATTATCGAAATTGAAGTATGCTTGTATTGCTTAGTTATAATACTATACTTCTAATCCGCAAATGGTCGAGCATGTGCCCAAAAAAAAAACATTCTTCCAAGACGAAAAAGTAATCTGCACACTGCTATATGTAATTTACTTCACAGACAACGTTGGGTCAATATGTAGACCCAGAAGCTGATCCAGTCCAAGCTGATAGAGTCAGCTATTTGCAAGCCATTTTGCGCTTATCCGATCAGTCACATTCACATTTTTCTATTTAGCTAAGAATGGGAACTATGTTATTAGTATAGCTTTGCATAGCTTGACTTCCGGAGCTATACTAATAAAGTGGCTGCAATCTCAGCATGTTTCTTCTTGAGGTGCCTATCCGATTTGAACGTTGGCAATTATGTGAGCTGTCCATGGTATTTTGAGCATTCGTTTGTATAGCCACATTTCAAAGGCTTCCAGTTTTTTAGTTATGGCTTTTGTCAGGTCCAAGATTCCATGCGGTATAACAGTTTGGAAAACACATAATATTATAAGTACGAAGGCTTTCACGGCCGGTGTGAATTAAACTAAGATTAGAACTAAAACTAGAACTAACACTAGAAACTTTCGGGTTTTGCCGTGCGTCTTTTAATAAAAGGTTTGACGTTTCGGATGCCATGTTGCAACCTTCTTCAGAAACTGGTTCGAAGTGACGAGATCAAAAAATCGGTAACTATATATAAGTCGGAAAAACTAATTAATAATCAGTTAACGCTAATTACAAACTAATTAATAACTAATTGCGTCGCGTCCGGTGTGAGGCGGGAAGAGGTCTTCGTGTTCACCACCATCTTCCATGTTCTGCTAAGCTCCCAGCCATCCTCTCTGTTGACGTTATTTTTATGTCGGTGAATCTCTATGGCTTCTCTTGTCAGTCTTTGGTAGTATCTGTTGTCCCTAGCCAGCACCTTTGTTTGTTCGAAGTCTATTCGGTGCCCCTCTGCATGGCAATGTTCCGCAACCGCCGACTGCTGGATCTTCTTCAGCCTTACATCCCTCTCATGCTCCTTGATGCGGCACTCGACGTTGCGTCCAGTTTGGCCAACATAAACCTTCCCACAACTACACGATAGTCGATAGACTCCCGCTCCTTTTAATGGAGTTAGTTTGTCCTTGGCTATCGGGAGTGTGTTCCGAATTTTGCTGACCGTGCCGTACCGCACTACGATGTCGTTCTTCTTGAGGTGCCTAGCAATTCGTTCCGTTACACCTGAAACATAGGGAAGACAGATAAATCCAAGTGGTTTTGTACTTACCGTGTCCTCTTTCTGCTTTCGCTGCTTGATGGCCTGGTTGATGTCCCTCGAAGTGTATCCATTCTTCTGCAGCACGCCTCGTAGAAAGTGTTGCTCCTTCTTCAAGTTCTCTCCTTCACATAGTCTCGCTGCTCGCTGAAATAATGTACGGATCACGGACCTCTTCTGTTGGGGATGATGATGTGAACATGCCTGTAAATACCTGTTGGTATGGGTCTTCTTTCGGTATACACCAAGTTCTATATCTCCATTTGTCGTCCTGGTGACCAACACATCTAGGAAAGGTAGTTTTTTGGCAGTTTCTGTTTCCATGGTGAACTTAATCATAGGATGTTGAGAGTTCAAGTGATCCAAGAACTCTTGGAGCCGTTTTTGACCATGTTGCCATATCACAAACGTGTCATCCACATATCGGAGCCATAGTTTTGGTTTCCACTGGCTCTTCTTCAAAGCGTCCTCTTCGAATAATTCCATGTAGAAATTAGCTATAACTGGCGATAGTGGAGATCCCATGGCTGCCCCTTCGAACTGCTCGTAAAATTCTCCTTTCCAGCTGAAATACGTCGACGATAAGCAATACTCCACCAGATCTGGCACGTATCCTGGTAAACCCTCCGGAATGAGTTTTCGGCGAAGACCCTCTACAGCATCCTTAACTGGTACCCTAGTAAAAAGGGATTCCACATCGAAACTTACCAACATATCCCCAGCATCCAGCTTTACACCTTTTACCGATTCCACAAAATGTGTAGAATCCCTGACATACGATTCCGTGTTACCTGTAAAGGGGGACAGAATCTTTGCAAGATGTTTAGCCAGCTGGTATGTTGGGGAGTTGATGGCGCTGACGATAGGGCGGAGGGGGACGTCTGGTTTGTGAATCTTCGGTAGTCCGTAGATTCTTGGTGGTACCGGCGCCTGCACAAACAAACCTTTCTGCTGTTCTGCTGGAATTCCTGTGGATTTTATCAGTTCCTTCATTTTTCTAACGATTTTGTCTGTGGGGTCCTTCTTGATCTTCCTGTAGGTGGCTGGGTCCAGTAAGTTCATCATTTTGTCGTCGTATTCTTTCCTGTCCATAACAACGGTGGCATTCCCCTTGTCTGCTGGTAACACGACGATTTCTGATTTTTCTTTTATAGATCGGAGTGCCTTCTTTTCACCAACCGTCAAGTTGGATTTTGGTGGTTTTGCTGACTTCAATACTCTCGCAACTTCTTGTCGGATCTCTTCGGCTTTCAGTGCAGGCATCCCTCGAACAGCTGCTTCCACTTCGCAGATGATTTCCTCCTTTGGGACCTTCTTCGGGGAGATTGCGTAGTTTCGCACAAAGGTTTCGTCTTTCGTTAGTGGGACATTCGATCTGTTAATGACGATTGTTTCTACTGGTAAACTATTACCATATAAAACACATAATATCTTAGTTGTCTTACTTTTGTTTTGAGACATTATATGGAAACATAAGGATTGAAAGTAAGACAAGAAATGTGTACGTCCAGTGCTAATCTAAGAAGACATAAGACTACGTTGCGGAATTCAAGACGTGAGATGGCGGTAAGAGAGCGCTGACATGAAAACCAGAAGGAAAACGTCCACCAAGAAGATCACCAAAGAGATCTTTAAAGTAACATAGTTATCTCAAGAAATGAAACAATAATCAGTTACCGAACCTTCTTGAAGCATCTTTTAGAAGAAGTTGATTTTCTGGGTTATTTCATTTTTTTTTGTTTTTCTGGGTTTTCGTGGTATCACTTTGACGTCATTCTGTTTCCTTCAGTATCATTTATTTTCGACTTCTTTCTTCCTTTCTGGCTTCTATCTACCGTTTACAGTTCTTTTGTCTACATTATTTCATCTTTTAATCCTGAATCTGGCTACCATGAACCTATCTTCTTTCGATATTTTTACATTATATTTGTCTTTGTTTGGATTTCTTTCTTTCTGGCATCTTCTAGTATCTTCTCAATTCTTCTTTGTTTCTAAGTTATTTCTTTTTGTGTCTTCCCTTTTTCGGTATTCCATAGCCATTGTTTCTAATTTCCTTCTTTCTGGATTCGTAGTGATTTCCTTTTTTATTTGTATGCCTTCTTCTGGCTTCGCTTTCTATTTTCTCAAGTATTTCGGTCTTCTCACATGGTGTTTTCTATTTCCTTATTTCTGGCATTGTTCGGATTTCTTAATATTTCAGTTTTCTGACTTTTATCTAGTCATCTTCAGTGTTTTGGTATCATTTCTTCTAATTCTTTCTTCTCACCTTTTAATCTTGTATCTGGTTAACTTAAATCTAGCTTATTTCTACATTTCTGCATTGTATCTGGCTTTAATCGGGTTTCTAATTTTCTTTTTTGGCACCATATTGGCTTCTTTAACTTTATACGCCATCTTCAAGATTCTGATTTGTACTCAGCTTCTCTTCTTCTGGTTTCATTACGACATTTTCTTTCATTATATCTCTTAATCTTCAATCAAGCCTACCTCAAAGGCTTTATTCTGTTTTTTATTGCGTCTTGTCGCTCTTTTTTCTTCATTAGTTATGGTCTTTTTATGATTTTTTTTTGGAATCTGAGTAATTTTTCTTTGTTTCTGACTTCTTTTCTTGATATCTTCATGATTTACGTTCTAAATCTTATATTAAAGCATAAAACTACACTGAATCAATAAGATTCAATCCTAAATCAATCCAATTATTTGTTTTATCTAAATAAATCCTATTACTACCAATATCTCTCGTTAAATTTATCTCGTAGATAAACACAGTTATGATAACATTTAAACAGTTGTAAATGTGGCTACAATCTCACGGTTGGCTTAATCAGATGGTAGCGGCGGACCAAAGAACAACAAAAAGTTTAAATATCTTTCTATGAATTCTAAGGGCATGGTTGATTTAGTTTTGGGACTCAAATTTGTAAATGTCTACCGATAAAGCCGAACGTAGCGTTGTATCTCAATTGAAATCTACCCCAACTCAATACATTTAAAACTTTGTAAGAGGGGGTTGGAAAAAATTTGTCTAAAACAACTTTTTTTATGAAAGGGGAGGGGTCGTTATTTTTTTGTAAATATTTTTTTGTGTTCGAGTTCTAAAAAGATAGAGTTTCCGTGTGTGAATGAAATAAAAAGGGGGTTTTGTCCACCCCCTTTTTTATCCAACCCCCACCGTTAGGTTGGGTTGTCGCCGAAGAAAAGCCTCCTCGACCGCCCCCGGTTACTCAATTAATCCCTGCACTAATGGATGTGTTTAGTTCTGAGCCGGTGACTAAAACCCTTAGCCCTTTTGAACACCAGCAACAGTTTTACAGGGGTGGTAAAACTTTTCAACTACATCACAAGAATTCCACTTTTATTTTAAAAACTGTTGTTGTAATTTTTTTTTTAAACTGAAAACTTTATGATATATTTTTCCGGTTATCGGTTTCTTTATCGTCGAAAGCTCGGGGGGTTGTTTTCTTACGGTCGTTGGTGCCGAGGTTGTTTGCTCCGGTTCTAGCGCGAGATTCGGAGGACAACAGCCGCGGGGCGAATTCGGTCGGGTAAGCAAATATTTTCTTCCGTTGGAAACGCGCCCCTTTTGTTATAAAAGTAAGAAAAATCTAAAAAAAGCGAGTAAAAGGGGCCAATTCGCGTACCAAATGTAATAGACTGCCTCTTTTCCTTCCTTCCTTTCCGGATTCTTCTCTTTTCAGTTTTATCTTTTCTTACTTCCGGGATTACCTTCAACTACAGTGTATTAATTAATCATCATACCCGAGTATGCAACCAATATCGCAAATCGCGTATTACAATACGCATACTGTGATATTGGTTGCATACTCGCAATGATTACGTAATTTTTTAAATTTAACAAATCTTTTTCGCAAATTTATTTGATATTCAAGCGAAATACGGCTTTTGATAACAAAGAAAAAAATGGGAATCCATCCTGTACGAAACGTTGAAAACGTTATTTTATGCAAATTCAGTTTGGGGAGGCAACTGCGTCAACGTTTTCAACCCTCACATGTTATTCGTTACTCTTCCAACCCCGTTTTTTTTACCACATCAAATTTACTAAACGCGTTTTTAAATTTTTCATTTCCACACTTCAATTTATAATTCTCCTCATTCAAACGGGATTATACGAAGTTAAAAACATTAAAATTGGTAATAATAACTTTTATAACCTATTTTATATACAAATTTTGTGGGAGTTAAAAAACAAAAAAGGAAAAGGTGGTTTTTGGGTACGAAAAGGGGTGGATTTCCAGTTTTCGTTCTCTCTAGAGAGGGACCTCTGCCGGTATAATTAGCTGCGCTGAACGGCTGCGGTTGGCAAGGTGATATATGGTCGAAATGGGGCCTCGGAAAGTACCCCGGCTATATTCGGTGTGGTGGTCGAAAAACCGCCTCCGACGCAGCCATAGAACCCGACCCTATTCCCAACCCCCTGCCTAAAAAGAGGGTGAAATCTCTCTCTCTCTCTCGTTTCCCTTGCCCGGTTACTACAACCACTTGGGAAACCGCCACCCGAAAACTAAATGTGTAATATCATTTAAACCGTGAAATGTCGTCTTGGAATTAGAATTAGGGTGGAAAGATTTTGTTAAAATCTAATCGAAATCAACAAACAATAATTTAAAGGTTTAATTCGCAATATGCTTATAAATACGTCGAAGTATGCCATTTATTAAGTGTGGATTACAACCTTAATTGGCTTTTGGAACTTCTTGAATATCCACAACACACTTTGTCTTTCGGGAATCCACAAAAACCATTTAATTTTCAGAAATTAAGATTGTAAGCTATAAAAAGTACACACTTTCATAATCTGCATATGTTCAAGGGTATGTTTAATCAATTAAATAGAAATACAACATTTTGGCTACTTAATTTTGTTAGCTCGACCGATTTCTACCTAAGATACACTCTTCAGGAACAATCATATTGACATAAAATTCGTTAATACATTTCTAGGACTAAATACTAAACCGATTAGCATAGAAGGATTCTTAAAAATTGAGATCCATCTTCAATAAACTTTATACTCATTTATTAAATACTGCTCCGAGAGTCATTGAAAATGAGAAGTTGCAAAAATCCTTATAAACCTTCAAAATCATCTAAATTCCTTGAAAATTCTCTCAAATGCTTCCTTCTTTGCTTGAAAACTTTCAAATTTTCCTAAAATGCTTGGACATTCCTTAAATACTTAAAAATGTGTTAGTATTTTTTATGGATATTCCAAAAATAAACGTTGGTGGTCTAAAATACTTGAAAATTCCGCAAATGGTTAGAACTCATTTATTAAATATGTATAAATGTTGGAAACACTTAGAATATCAGTTGCAACTTAAGTTATAACTCCTAAAAACTTACAAATTCTATGGAAATGTAATCAAATATTAATAAATAATTGGACCACGTTATGCATCACTTGACTAAGCGACAAATCAATAATCTTGAGAAAAACGGTATTTTCGTTTTCATCTCTCTAAAAATATAAGATTATACAGGATGTTTCTGTAAGAAAGTGCGGAAAAGTGACTAACACTAGATTAATTTCAGTTATAAAACTTCTATTATATGATAACTAACTTCAAGTTTAAAATGTCAATCTCAATTTTGACATATTTGTAATCTTCATTAAAAATCCTTTAAAATGAGTACAAACACGACATATTTATCTTCAATATTAATAAAGTTATGGTCAACTTCCGGTTAGAAATGTCAACCTCAATTTTGACATATTTGTAATCTTCATTAAAAATCCTTTAAAATGAGTACAAACACGACATATTTATCTTCAATATTAATGAAGTTATGGTCAACTTCCGGTTAAGAATGTCAACGTCAATTTTGACATATTTGTAATCGTCGTGAAAAATCCTTTAAAATGAGTCCAAACATGATACGTTTAATTCCAATATTACTCGAGATATAAGCAACTTCCGGTTTGAAATGTCAATGTCATTTTGACATATTCTTAATTTTTATAAAATGTCTTAATATTTGTCACAAAAACAAAAATATAATAAAAAAAAATAAAAAATTAAGGTTGGTATTAATATTTAAAAATTAAATTGCTATCTTCATTGTTGCTAACTTCGGGTTTAATGTTTTTTATTCTAACTTTTTTGTTTTTTGAGATAAGTGCGTCATGTTTGGACTCATTTTAAAGGTTTTTTTAATAAAGAATACATCATGAAAGAACACCATGAAGTTGTCCATTTGTCTATTATATGATAACTAACTTCAGGTTTAAAATGTCAACCTCAATTTTGACATATTTGTAATCTTCATTAAAAATCCTTTAAAATGAGTACAAACACGACATATTTATCTTCAATATTAATGAAGTTATGGTCAACTTCCGGTTTAGAATGTCAACGTCAATTTTGACATATTTGTAATCGTCGAAAAAAATCCTTTAAAATAAGTCCAAACATGTTACGTTTAATTCCAATATTACTCGAGATATAAATGTTTATGTTGGCGTGTCATTTAGAATGTCAAGCTGTAAAAAAATTCTTAATTTAATCTTTAAGATGTCATTCAAATGTCACTTTTGATATTAAAATATTCGTGTGATGCAAAATCATCAAATTTGACAGTTAGAACGTCAATTGGTAGCAAAAATTGAGGTTGACATATCATTTGGAATGTCAAATTGTAAGAAAATTGTAAATTTAATCTTTAAAATGTCATTTTTTATATAAGAAAACCATTTGGAATGCATAATTAGGCTGTTAAAATTAATTATAAATTAATAATTTCATTAATAAAATTTCTTTAAAAATTAGTTATTTTTAAATTTGTTAAAATTAGGTTGGTAGCCCTCCATGTCATTTCGAGTTTTTTAACAAACGGTTTTCTTGTCAAGTTTTAATTAATTTATTATTAATTATCTAATTATTAAGTGTTTTATTATGTTTATTCTTCACGAATCGGTTCTTTTTAGTTATAACTCGGCGAGTAAATAGTTTTTATCGACTTGAAATTCTTTTCTAAAATAATCTTTGCTTTAATTAATTTTAAGGTGAGATTAAAAGAAATTATCGAGATTTTTGGTTTTAGTAATGTAATTATCACTACAATTTTTTAGTTTAATAACAATTTAAATTATAAATTAATAATTTCATTTATAATATTTCTCTAAAAATTAGTTATTTTTAAATTTGATAAAATTTAGGTTGGTAGCCCTCCATGTCATTTCGATTTTTTTGACAGAAACGGTTTCTTGTCAAGTTTTACTTAATTATCTAATTATTAAGTGTTTTACTATGTTTATTCTTCGCGATTCGGTTCTTTTTAGGTATAACTCGGTGAGTAAATAGTTTTTACCAAGATTTTTGATAAAATGTCGCTTAGTCGAGTGATACTTTCTTAATAGTTTTTTCTTTAACTGTTAGATTTATTTTTATTATACCTTATTACATTTTGCTACAAAACATTGAAATTAATCAAAATATATGGTGGTCTAGAATCTAGAACATTGTGTTTTAACGGACGAACGTGCGTAAAGGTTGGAGAATAGAATAGAATAAACCGCGAGGTTGGGTGGGTTTTGGTGCATAGAGAAAGGGATTTGGCGTTAATGTCATGTTATACATACACACGGCCGAAGCTTTCAGTTCTCAGCTTTCAGTTTGCGCGCAGATTTATGTAGCCCCCTACGAAATCTGTTGCAGTTCGGCGAGCTTGAGCAATTTACGACCTAATTTGTAACGGCTAGAATCCCGGAAAAACAAGAACGAGGACGAAGAAGTTATTGGAAAAGATATATGGTGAAAAGTTTTTTTTATTATCGATTAAAATTGGAATTGCTAGTAATCGTTAAGCATTTGGTGGATGATTTTCGAATCGAATCGAATTTAAAAATAAAACTTTCCAGGTAGAATAGAGAGAGGTTTTGTATTGCGAACGTGCTAGTACAAGTTTGCGGTTGGTTGGAGTTTTGCTCCCTCGTCCTTTAGAATTCCCGGATTTGTTTGTTTTTCGAGAAGGGTGAGTTGAAAAACAATTCGAAACCCCTACACTGCAATAAAACAAATCGGTATCGGACAACAGCAGGTGATTTCCGAACCGGACCGGGTTCAATCTGAAACTCTCCGAATTCCTGCTGCAATTTAAATACAACCAAACTCACCGGAAGTTGTGAAACTTTGATTTTTAACGCCGCAACCGGTTTTTCTCATATTTTATTGATTTCAGTCAATAAATCATCGTGGGGTGAATGTAACGAGCTCCCAAGAGCTTTCGTGATGGGCAAATTTTATTAATAAATCGCGGGGGAATCGACTACGCGAAACGATCGCTGTTGGAATGGATGGACGGACGGTTCGCGCGGGTTTCGAGTCCCCAAGGGGGCACTTCGTTCGCGTTCTCGTCCCCCCAATTAGTCCGTCCATTGTGTTTAGGTTTCACAAAGCTTTACTTCGGTCGCTAAAACCAAACCGAATCTATATTAAACGTAAACGTTTGCTTACACACAAAGAGAAATTTTAAGTGTTTACATTTGAGAGGAACTAAAATATTGCTTAATATGTTTTATGAAGAAAGGAATCTCTTAACAGGATCATGGAAGTTGCAACTTCAACGACGACCATGTCGGATGGAGTTGAGAGTGTTGAAAAGGTTATGACCGAGAATGAGGGTGCTAAAAACGAAGTGGATATTAATGGGGTTGAGGATGATAAAGAAGGAGTCGAAGAAGATGGTGCTGGTAAAGTTAAGGAGGAAGATGAGTTAATTGGGGAGAAGGAAATTTCTTCTTCGGCGATTCCCGAACAACAGAGTCAAAATAAAGAGGAAGAAGAACCAGGTTATTAACTTAGTCATAGTTTTTTGTTTTTGGTTTCAATTTTTTTTCAGATGTTAAGAAGAAAAACGAAACTCCTGATGTGTTGTGTCTCCAATTGGACGAGGGCGATAATTTGGACGTTTATTTCGAGAAGGAGAAGGCGCGCAAAAAGGAGTTGGAGATGAGCAAAATGTTGAAAGAGGAGGAAAAGATTAATCACCAAGAACAAAATGAGAAGAAAAACTTTGAAAAGAAGAAAAAATCGATTAAAATCACCCCGAAGAAAGTTAAAAGCAAAATAGAGAGTGTTAATAAAGATAAAGATCAAGAAAAGTTAGAGGAAAATGTGGAAAGTCAAGGTGATTCTAAAGAAAATGCTGATGATAACGGGATTAAACAAGAGTTGAATCAACAACCCGAAGTTACAGTTAAAAGCACCGTCGTTAAATGCGAAAAAAATAAAGGTGATGATAAAGAGAATAAAGATAATAAGGAAAATCGATTTTTGTGGGTTTCTAATATAAATCGTTACACGAAAGCTAATGATTTAAAAGTTCATTTTACTCCCCACGGAAAAGTTCAAACAGCCCGAATTGTAACCGATGGAAAAAATTATTACGGTTATTTATTGATGGAGAGAAAAGAAGATGTGGAAAATTGTATTGAAAAATTGCAAGGAACTAACTTTGATGGGATTACAATACATTTAAGCGAAAAAAAACCAGAACAAAAATCAAAAAGCACCGAAAGAAAAATCGACTCAAGAAGAAAATCAACATCATCCATCAAAAACGATCCCCTAACATTAAAAGTAAAAGATTACAAAAACGAAAAAGAAACAACATTACACAAAAAACGTTCCGACGAAGAACAACGTCGAAAAAATCGCGAAGCCGAAAGAATTCGCGAGGAACGTCGCAAAGAACGTATAAAATACGAAGAGAGAAAAGCGCAAGAAATGAAAATCGAACGTGAAAAAAGAAAATTAGAACACGAGAGGCGTTTAATCGAAGAAGAAAAAATAAATTTACTTCGCTTACAAAAACGTTTGGCCGTTACGGAACGTTCGATAATTCAACGTCAAAAACAAGATTTAGAACGAGACATTAAAAATTTAGAATATAAAAAGCGCAAAACCGAAACAACCACATACGAAAGAAAACCAAAATTAACTAAAATCGATGAAAAATATTGGAAGAAAGATACTTCCTCGAAAAGTTACGATGAAAATTATAAAAAAGTCGATTCGATTTTAGTCCCACCACCCCCCGTTTTATCCGAAAATTATCACCAAAAAACTAATGTTGGCGATAAAGAAAGAAATTGGAAAGAAATTTCGAAAGAAAGCACCTTAGAAAGTCGATTCTCTTACGATTATGAACGATACCAAAAAGATCATCGTTACAAAGAAAAAGAAAAAAATTATCATTGGGAAAGTGGATATAATTGTGGAAATAATTCCGCTAACAATAACGCTTGGAGAGGACAAGAACAAAGAAATGTTAATCGACATAGCGTCTCCTCATTCCCCGTTACCACCGGAAATGTTTATCAAGTTCAAAGTTCGACTCCCAGTTATTATCAAGGAAATAGAAAATCATCGAATGATTATTATTATCGAGGGGGTGATCGAAAATATTAAAAATGTTTACATTTTTTTCTTAAGAGTTAATTATAAAAAATACTTTGTTTTGAAATAGTTGATGAGGCGAAAATCAAAAAAAAAAACATTATTTTGTTTGAGAGTTAATATTTGAGTTGATTTTGAATAAAGAAAAAAAAATGTTAAAAAATTGTTGTTTGTACACCAAAATGAAGAAGATGGTGGATTTTAAATATTAAATTATTATTAAATGGTTTTTTATGTTTAATAATAGTATATTATTATATGAGCATATAATAGCTCATTATATACGAGTAGAATACTATACTTTGTCCACGACTATTCCATAAATTTATTTTTTAAATAAATTTTTGAATAAAGGTTAAACGTCAATGTGACACAAATTCAATGTTACCAACTGTAACCAACTTCACAACAATTTGTCAAAATTAAGTGTCAGTTTTATAAAACGTCGTTTTCTTTACGAAAATTAAACCCGAAGTTAGCAACAATGAAGATAGCAGTTTAATTATTAAATTTTAATACCAACCTTAATTTTTAATTTTTTTTATTATATTTTTGTTTTTGTGACAAATTTTAACACATTTTATAAAAATTAAGAATATATCAAATGACATTGACATTTCAAACCGGAAGTTGCTTATATCTCGATTAATATTGGAATTAAACGTATCATGTTTGGACTCATTTTAAAGGACTTTTCACGACGATTACAAATATGTCAAAATTGACGTTGACATTTCTAACCGGAAGTTGACCATACCTTCATTAATATTGAAGATAAATATGTCGTGTTTGTACTCATTTTAAAGGATTCTTAATGAAGATTACAAATATGTCAAAATTGAGGTTGACATTTTAAATCTGAAGTTAGTTATCATATAATAGACAAAGAGAATAGTCAAAGCATTACTTAAAACTGGAAATAAAAAAAAATAATAAAATTAACATAAATTTAGAAACTGTAGAAGGAAGGAACAAAAGTCTGTTTTTGTTTTAATTTAATCAATTTGGGGTTGATTTAACTTTAATTTTATTATTATATTCGTAATCTTCATGAAATAACCTTTAAAATGAGTCCAAACATGACGCATTTATCTCAAAAAACCAAAAAGTTCGAACTTTCAACTATTAATTTTGACATATTTGTCAATTTCATAAAAAATCCTTTAAAATGAGTCCAAACTCGACATTTAAATTTAATATTAATGGAGATACAATCACTTCCGGTTTGAAACGTCAACGTCAATTTTGACATATTTACCATCTTCATTAAAAAACCTTTAAAATGAGTCCAAAGATGACGCACTTATCTCAAAAAACAAAAAAGTTAGAATAAAAAACGTTAAACCCGAAGTTAGCAACAATGAAGATAGCAGTTTAATTTTTAAATTTTAATACCAACCTTAATTTTTAATTTTTTTTATTATTTCTTGTTTTTGTGACAAATTTTAACACATTTTATAAAAATTAAGAATATATCAAATGACATTGACATTTCAAATCGGAAGTTGCTTATATCTCGAGTAACATTGGAATTAAACGTATCATGTTTGGACTTATTTTAAAGGATTTTTTTCGACGATTACAAATATGTCAAAATTGACGTTGACATTCTTAATCGGAACTTGACCATAACTTCATTAATGTTGAAGATAAATATGTCGTGTTTGTACTCATTTTAAAGGATTTTTAATGGAGATTACAAATATGTCAAAATTGAGGTTGACATTTTAAACCTGAAGTTAGTTATCATATAATAGACAAATGGACTACTTCATTGCGTTCTTTCACGTATTTTTTATTAAAAAAAAACCTTAAAATGAGATCAAATATGATGCATTTATCTCAAAAAACAAAAAAGTTAGAATAAAAAATATTAAAACCGACGTTAGCAATTTAATTTTTAAAAATTAATACCAACCTTAATTTTTTATTTTTTTTTATTATATTTTTGTTTTTGTGACAAATTTTAACAAATTTTTCAGGTAGTCATGTGAAAAATGACTACCATTTTGTTTTAGAAAACTCATTCATAAGGTATATACAGGGTGTCTCAGCGAGACCGATCATTAGACGTTTCTGGGGTTCTGGCCAAAGAAAAAATTTGAGAATGCAGACTTAAGTATTATTAATTACGTTCTCTTCATCTAAAATATTTTCAGATTTCTAGCATTTCCGGTTATACCGGAAGTCGCCACCTACTTTATTTTTTTAAATGGAACACCCTGTATATTTTTACATATTTGGATTTGTCTGTTTTGAAGGTTTATAAATAACTTTACTTTTTGCAATTTGAACCAGCAATTCTCGAGTTATTCGAATTTTTCTAGAAAAATTTGCTCCAGCGGACATTTGTTCAAAAAATCATAGAACACTCAATTTTTGAGATATCAATTTAGGATTCAGAACATGCTTAAACAACATGATGGAGTATGTTTTGGTGCCGAGAACGGCTGTCTAGATCGTTTGGTCACTTTACTATGATACGTTAACTTTTCGAAATTTGGAAGCACCATAACTTCATTTTTTTAAATGGCACCCCCCATATTTTATTACTTAGTCGTCTTCGGCGTCTCATTTTACATCTTTTATATTCCATATGTCCTATGCCTAACATTAATAGTTTGAGAAATAATTAGGGTTTTTTGAAAAATGCTCACATATCATATGGATATTAACCTAGTGTGCCATGGAAAACAAATGTTTAATGACTTATTGATAAACGTCAAAGTCTAATTTAGGTTGTTTGATGCTTGTGAGTCTAAAACCAGTTAAAATGGATATTAATAACGTAAATAATGTTTATACAAATGAAGAAATCCATAATTTATTTTTTGTGCACGAAAAGTGCGACAAAGTTCTTAGTAGAACTTGCAAAATGTTTAATGAAAATTATACACATTTATCTCCAATGACAAAAGGTAAATTTAGAGGAATAGAAGCAAATTTTTTGCATTTTGGACGAATTAATCACGTGTTAAACAAAAAAATTCGAATAACTCGAGAACGACCGAATCAAATTGCAAAAAGTAAAGTTATTTATAAACCTTGACAACAGACAAATCTAAATATGTAAAAATATACAGGATGTTCCATTTAAAAAAATAAAGTTGGTGGCGACTTCCGGTATAACCGGAAGTGCAAGAAAACTGAAAATATTTTAGACGAAGAGATCGTAATTGATAATACTTAAGTCTGAATTTTCAAATTTTTATTTTCGCTAGAACCCCAGAAACGTCTAATGACCGGTCTCGCTGAGACACCCTGTATATTATAAGGTAGTCGTGGACAAAATCTATTACTTAACACATAAAAAAATTAAATTTAAAATTTAATAAATTCTAATTTCGCATTAGCGCCATCTATTATTGGCTAGCTGTTTCAAATGACAATATTGACAGACAATAATAAAAGTTTTAATAAATATTAATATTTGTAAAATGTTGTATAATATACAAAACATGTAAAACATGTTTCTATAGTTCGTTTTTTTTCTAGAATACTTGTCAATGTAAATTATTTAGGGTTTCTGTTGGTATTATCTAGGACCCTTATAAAATTTATGTTGTTTTCATGGTTTTTAGTAACATTTTCAGTAACTATTTAGTTGAGGTTAAAATACTAATAAAATACATTTTTAAGTAAATACGATTTTCACGAAGTACATATTTGTTGTAAAAACGTGCTACAAAGTAATTAATAGCACCTTTTCTTTTTGAATAACGAAAGCTCAAACGTCAATGTGACATATTTACTTCAAAACATGATAAAACAAAACTCCCTGTTAATTTTGCCAACTTTACAACAATTTGACAGGTATTATAGAAAAAAAATGAACTATAGTTTTAGGTCTAGCATTAGTAGAACTAACTTTTAATTCAATAAAAATATAGAACAATTTAGCGCTGCACAACAACTAAAATTAGAACTAACACGAGACCTAGAACTAGAAATGTTCTGGATTAGCCGTTCGTCTCTTAAGACGGATAAGCCCGAATGATTCTAGTACTAGTTCCTTTTTCAGCGCTAGATTGTTGTATATTTTTATTAAAATAAACCTAGAACTAGAAAGTTTCGTGTTTTGATCGTTTCTATTGGCAATTATGAACTTAGAGTTCCCCTGGTGTGACTCTTATACATTACGCGTGTACTGAAAGGTTAAGATTTAAATTACAATTTGGAAAAGTTAATAATCAAGTATAACTTAGTTTGAAACAAGACTTTAATTTGATTATGTTGAAGCAAAGTTTCACCAAAAATCAAACAATATCGTACGAAGAGAACGCTTAAAGTTATATTATACACAAAAATATTAATTAAATTTGCAAACATTAAAATTAAAATGCCGTTTCATGAAGCACCTTAATTTGTAGATATTTACGCCATAAATCAAAGTTGAATTAAATTCATAAATCTACAACAACGAAATACGAATTAAACAGTTAATTTAATATAATTAAACCAGATTAAATTATTAATAAAAAAAATCGTTATAAATTCCAATTTTATTATATTGGATTGGAAATGTGAAATTAAATTTTAAAATTGAAATGCGTCGTAAAATTGGACTAAATTGCGATTCCCTCGACCTATATCGAATCATTTTTCAATAAATTTAACGTTTCCATTACGATAAAAAAGCATGTTTATAACGTTACCTAAACAATTTCGATTTTTATGTGAGATTGATATTAGAGTAACTTCGGAAGTTACGTTGAAATTGAACCACGCCCGTTTTAGATGGAAAATAGATTAGGAAATATTCGTAATTTGATTTTCGACGAAACAGGTGAAAATTTTGTTTCTTTATTTTTTAATTAATAACGAAAAATAGGCGGAAAATTCCGATAGCGAGGCGACGACGTTTTTATTGTTACGCGAAAAATTTTAATTTAAAATCGTGCCAAAGATTCCGAGAGAAAAGAAAATAGAGTTTTTTTTTTGTTTAAATTAATTTAAAGGTTTTATTGGACTCTAATAATAATAAGTGTCGAGAATGGAAGTGTTATCTTAAAATGTTATGGTCTTGATAAAATCAATCAATTCTTGATTGACATGATTAAAAGTAATTTTCTAACCACATTAATTTCGCAGATTTTAATGGAATAACCAGGTAAGGTCGTAGGTAATTTCTACAATAATTATTAATATACTACATTAATCCATATTAAGACTACATTAGCAGTGGTAACTTTTGGAAGTTTTTATATCGCGAAACTGATTTTTTTTGCATTGATTCTTTATCTGCAGTGTACCTCAATGGGCACACTGAGCTAGCTATGGGTATTAGGAATCTGCTAACAGACACCCTGCCATAATCAGCAAGGTAGAATCGGGTCGTGATCTTTGTAATATCTTACGTTGTTATACGCCTCCATATCCGATCTCTCTTCTGGACCAGACTTCATTTATTTTTCTTACTATTCTTGCCAACTTGGATTTTCTTTCTTCTATCAATTCGCACAGTGGCTTTTTCTCTATAGCTTCCACCATGTCTGCCTTTCTGACATAATATGGAATATTCGTTGCTGAACGTAGAATTATTTTCTCGATATTATTATATTTTTCTCAATATCTATGCATCTGAGAGCAAAAGCACAAGAGAGCAATATTGCTAAGTATAAAATTTGCTACAACTTTTGTTTTAAAAGTTTTTTTGTGGCAAGCTCCGATATCCGAGTGTTACCATGAACTACTTTAAAAACAACGAAATTCATCAAATTTTCATAATTTCTTATTTTTCTCGATATCTATGCATCTGAGGACAACAGTACAATAGAGCAATATTGCTAAGCATAAAATTTGCTACAACTTTTGTTCTAAAAGTTTTTTTGTGGCAAGCTCCGATATCCGAGTACTACCATGAACTACTTTGAAACCAACGAAATTCATGAAATTATCATAATTTCGTATTTTTCTCAATATCTATTTATATGAGAGCAAAAGCAGAAGAGAGCAATATTGCTAAGTATAAAATTTGCTACAACTTTTGTTCTAAAAGTTTTTTTGTGGCAAGCTCCGATATCCGAGTACTACCATGAACTACTTTGAAACCAACGAAATTCATGAAATTATCATAATTTCGTATTTTTCTCAATATCTATTTATATGAGAGCAAAAGCAGAAGAGAGCAATATTGCTAAGTATAAAATTTGCTACAACTTTTGTTCTAAAAGTTTTTTTGTGGCAAGCTCCGATATCCTAGTGTTACCATGAACTACTTCAAAAACAACGAAATTCATCAAATTTTCATAATTTCTTATTTTTCTCAACATCTATGCATCAGAGAGCAAAAGCAGAAGAGAGCAATATTGCTAAGTATAAAATTTGCTGCAACTTTTGTTCTAAAAGTTTTTTTGTGGCAAGCTCCGATATCCCAGAGTTACCATGAACTACTTTGAAAACAACGAAATTCATCAAATTATCATAATTTCGTATTTTTCTCAATATCTATGCATCTGAGGACAACAGTAGAAGAGAGCAATATTGCTAAGTATAAAATTTGCTACAACTTTTGTTTTAAAAGTTTCTTTGTGGCAAGCTCCGATATCAGAGTGTTACCATGAACTACTTTGAAAACAACGAAATTCATCAAATTATCATAATTTCGTATTTTTCTCAATATCTATGTATATGAGAACAAAAGTACAAGAGAGCAATATTGCTAAGTATAAAATTTGCTACAACTTTTGTTCTAAAAGTTTTTTTGTGGCAAGCTCCGATATCCCAGTGTTACCATGAATTACTTTGAAAACAACGAAATTCATCAAATTTTCATAATTTCTTATTTTTCTCAACACCTATGCATCAGAGAGCAAAAGTACAAGAGAGCAATATTGCTAAGTATAAAATTTGCTACAACTTTTGTTCTAAAAGTTTTTTTGTAACATTTTCGGATATCCAAGTGTTATCATTAACTGCTTTGAAAACAACAAAATTCATAAAATTTTCATAATTTCTTATTTTTCTCAATATCTATGCATCTGAGAGCAAAAGTACAAGAGAGCAATATTGCTGAGTATAAATTTTGCTACAATTGTTTTAAAAGTTCAAAAAGTCACTTTAACTCTATACCGGGTTACAGATTTCTGTTTTCATGTTTTTGTCACTCACTATTAGGTGGCGAAATTTTTTCTTCAATTCGTATTCTTACCATATTATCGCTTGATGACATCATGTATACTGGGCATGTAATCCCCGTGTTCCATCTATTTAGTACTATGCGTTCGTGTCATACTTGTGTCAACGATCTAAAAATGTGTTTAAAAAGTTCCGATGATAAACTGTCAGATCCTGGAGATTTATTATATGCAGGACTTCTCTCTCTTCTTCAACTAAGGGTGGTTGAGTTCTGTGATTCACATTCCGTTGTGCATATTCTCACATACTCTCTTGTATACTTCCTCGAACCGTCACTTTGGTTTGCTCGTATTCCGGTTTCGTTGCATTCTTCCCTTGGGGGTTCTTTTTGCGATCCTGTCATCGTTGTATAATGCTGATATATATCCGTGTTAAACCTCATTCTCCATTAATTCTGACACTTCCTAGACACACTACGTGCCACGCCCAGTTAGTTGGCACGTGATGTGACGTAGTGTGTGCACTTCTTCTTTCGTTGGTGGAGGCACCATTATGTCTGGTGTTACGGTTCCAGTTGGGTTTGGGTTGATCCATACTTCTGCGTCGCTTGAGGTATCCCCCAAGAGTGCTTGGAAGTATTTTCTCCATGTTTCCTTGATTCCTGAATATTGGTGTCTATAGTTCTTAGTTGTTTTGTGATTTGTAGGGTTTTGCAGTTTGAATTTTTTCCTATTCCAAGGAGTTGAGTTGAACAACGTACGTATCTAGGCATGATTAAGTTTTAAAAATAAACTTTTGCTTCCTCGAAAATCCTGCAGGTTTATATTAATTTCTTATGGATTGTAGCTCCTCGGCCTCAAACGACCTTGATATAATATATCTTGTTGAGCTACCCTATTTGACATCACCTAATTGCTCCTAACATGGTTTATTTTATTTAAAATGCAGGAAAGATTTTGGTTATTTACTCCTATTATTTAAATAATTTATTCCGTTCAAAATGGATTAAAGTTACTTAAAAGATATCTCTTTTAAATTACAACTAAAAAACTTATGTTAAGAAAGGAAAACGATTTTTTTCTTTTTATTAAAAAGTACAAGTTTTTGGTTTTTTCTCAACTTTTCCCCAAAGGAATCGGTCAAGACTTGTTCCCCAAGAAAACTTTATTTTACCTTATTTAAGATTTTTTTGCTTCCATAAAAATAGAAAGGAAGGGATAAGAAGAGGAAAAGCCATCCGTATTCGTCATAACGAGACGACCAGCTCCCCAACCTAGAGAAGTTTTCAATTTTATTTGTTGGGCCTCCTTTATACAGATAGATCGAAACCGAACCTCGCAAAACTTTGTAAAAATTTCTTCTTTAAAACTTACCTAATACGAATCGATGTAGTGGTGGTACATTTATTTGCGTAAAATAAAAAATAAAAATAAAAACGATAAATAATAATAGAAGATATTTAAGATATATTTAAAACGATCTAAATAGTAACTATTTATACATTAAGGAGTGACCTTAGTCGTGACGTTCGCATTTAAGAAACGTTTTAGTTGACGTCATCGCCCATTTTATTTTTAACCAACCCTCAAAATGTCGAGAGACAACTCGAACCCAACTCGATTATTTTATTTTAGCACCGTTAGTAAGTTGTGTAAGGCCGTCTACCGTAATCTTTATAAATTTCATTCCAAAATTCCATCGCCGATTTTCTCGGATTCTGTTTTACCGACAACTTTTTATCGATATCCAAAAAATTTAAGTCGCCATTCCCAGCCAACATTTCCGGCCAAATCAAATTTTGAAGCTCAGGGTCCTTAATTGGAGTTGGATTACTAAAAATTAGAATCAAAAAGTAAAATCGTTTTAATTTAAAAAAAAATCATTTTTTTACCCAGTTTTTACAAAATTCGCTAAGATTTTAACGAACATTTTTCGCACTGCAATGTCGTTTTTGTGGGAAGCTCGTTGATCTTCGTTTTTAAAAACGTACCAAAGCTCTTCGGAATGAGCCACACCTAATAAATAGTTTTTTTAAAACCTTTTCTTTGATTTTTTTGCAGATTTTACCGTTTACTTGGCGCAATTGGTTGTCGAGGAAATGTCCCAAATCGCCTTGATATGAAAATTGATACAGGTAAGTGGGGGCTTTTTTACCTCTTAATTTAGCTTCTTCGATAATTCCTTTAAGAAATTGATTATCGCTGATAAACTTAAACAAAAAAGATTTAATTTATTTAAGATATACGGTAAAACCTCAATATAAAACGGGGAAGGAACTATTCGTTATAACCAAAAGTTCGTTATATAAAAAATTTTAATGCGTTCAGGTGACTTTACATTTATACCAAGGACGGTAGAATCTAAGATGACTGCTACATCCTGGAAGCAGGAATCAGGAGCTATGCACCTGATAGCTCTAAGGCCCGTTCGTGACGTCAACGCTCAATAATAATTAAAAGTAGACCTAGAACTAGAAAGTTTTGGGTTTAGCGGTGCGTGTTCAGAATTAGAAACCCAGGTAGCCGAGCTGCTGAGGCAATAGTTCAGAAACCGAGGCAGTTGTGCTGTCGAGGCAGTGGCTCTAGTACTTAAAATAAAGTAAAGTGTTGTTAAACACCCATATATTACTTAGAAGTCGCGACAGTAGTCCAAGATTTTCAATGATAACATATTATTTAATATAATATGTTAACATAATTTAAATGCTTTACTTAGTAGCCGAGAGAGTCATGCTGCCGAGTGTGGTTCTACTACTTCAAATAAAGTAAAATTTAATTTTAGTTCGATACAAACCGTCTGAATATGCATAATAGGATGACTCTACATAGCTTATTTCAAAATCTTAAAAGACAAAAATCCTGTTTATTTAAGCAATAAAATCTATCGTACTCATGTACATAATGTCAATATTCGCAGAAAAGATAGATTATTTGTTGTAGTACATAGGAGCCAAGGGAAGAGCAGGCCTCACTATCAAGGTGTTGCCTGACCTGGCTACCTAATTAACCTTCTTATTTTTAAAGTTTAAATATTTCAACATCTATACATCTGAAAGGAAAAGTGCACTTAGCAAGATTGCAAGTATAAAATTTGCTACGAGTGGTACCATGAACTACTTTGAAAACAACGAAATTCATCAAATTTTCGCAATTTCGTATTTTTCTCAACATCTATGCATCTGAGAGCAAAAGTCCAAGAGAGCAATATTGCTAAGTATAAAATTTGCTACAACTTTTGTTTTGAAAGTTCTTTTGTAACATGCTCCGATATCCAAGTGTTATCATTAACTGCTTTGAAAACAACGAAATTCATCAAATTTTCGCAATTTCGTATTTTTCTCAACATCTATGCATCTGAGAGCAAAAGTCCAAGAGAGCAATATTGCTAAGTATAAAATTTGCTACAACTTTTGTTTTAAAAGTTCTTTTGTAACATGCTCCGATATCCAAGTGTTATCATTAACTGCTTTGAAAACAACGAAATTCATCAAATTTTCGCAATTTCGTATTTTTCTCAACATCTATGCATCTGAGAGCAAAAGTCCAAGACAGCAATATTGCTAAGTATAAAATTTGCTACAACTTTTGTTTTAAAAGTTCTTTTGTAACATGCTCCGATATCCAAGTGTTATCATTAACTGCTTTGAAAACAACGAAATTCATCAAATTTTCGCAATTTCGTATTTTTCTCAACATCTATGCATCTGAGAGCAAAAGTCCAAGACAGCAATATTGCTAAGTATAAAATTTGCTACAACTTTTGTTTTAAAAGTTCTTTTGTAACATGCTCCGATATCCAAGTGTTATCATTAACTGCTTTGAAAACAACGAAATTCATCAAATTTTCGCAATTTCGTATTTTTCTCAACATCTATGCATCTGAGAGCAAAAGTCCAAGACAGCAATATTGCTAAGTATAAAATTTGCTACAACTTTTGTTTTAAACATTTTTTTGTAACATGCTCCGATATCCAAGTGTTACCATTAACTGCGTTGAAAACAACAAAATTTACCAAATTTTCATAATTTCGTACTTTTCTCAACATCTATGCATCTGAGAACAAAAGTCCAAGAGAGCAATATTGCTAAGTATAAAATTTGCTATAATTTTTGTTTTAAACATTTTTTTGTAACATGCTCCGATATCCAAGTGTTACCATTAACTGCTTTGAAAACAGCGAAATTTCTCAAATTTTCATATTTTCGTATTTTTCTCAATATCTATGCTTCTGAGAGCAAAAGTCCAAGAGAGCAATATTGCTAAGTATAAAATTTGCTACAACTTTTGTTTTAAACATTTTTTTGTAACATGCTCCGGTATCCAAGTGTTACCACTAACTGCTTTGAAAACAGCGAAATTCCTCAAATTTTCTTAATTTCGTATTTTTCTCAACATCTATGCTTCTGACAGCAAAAATACAAGAGAGCAATATTGCTAAGTATAAAATTTGCTACAGCTTTTGTTTTAAAAGATTTTTTGTAACATGCTCCGATATCCAAGTGTTATCATTAACTGCTTGGAAAACAACGAAATTCATCAAATTTTCGCAATTTCGTATTTTTCTCAACATCTATGTATCTGAGAGCAAAAGTCCAAGAGAGCAATATTGCTAAGTATAAAATTTGCTACAACTTTTGTCTAAAAGTTTTTTTGTAACATGCTTCGATATCCAAGTGTTACCATGAAGTACTTTGAAAACGACAAAATTCAACAAATTTTCATATTTTCGAATTTTTCTCAATATGTATTCATCTGAGAGCAAAAGTATAACATAGTAATATTGTTAATAATTTAATTTGCTACAACTTTTGTTGTAAACGTTTTTTTTGTAGCAAGCTCCGATATCCAAGTGTTACCATGAACTACTTTCAAAACAACGAAATTCATCAAATTTTCATAATTCCGTATTTTACTCAATATTTATGCATCTGAGAGCAAAAGTACAAGAGAGCAATATTGCTAAGTATCAAATTTGCTACAACTTTTGTTCTAAAAGTTTTTTTGTAATGTGCTGCGCTTTCCCAGTGCTACCATTACCAACGTGCAAAAAAACAAGGAATCGTCAAATTTTCATATTTTCGTATTTTTCTCGATATCTATGTATCTGACAGAAAAATTCAAAAGAGCAATATTGTTAACAATGAAATTTACTGCAACATTTATTCTAAAACTTTGCGTCTGAAGACGCACGGCTAAACACGAAACTTTCTAGCTCTAGTGTAGTGTAGTGTAGACCTAGCACTGTCACCAGAACTGGCTTTAGCCGAGTCTCTGGCCTAGTTTTAGGTCTAGAGTTGATTCTAGTAATCTAACACTAGCACTATCACTAGATCTAGAACTGGAAACATTCGGGTTACTAAAAACATCAATCTAATTAGAAAAAAAAATTGTTTACGTGTAAAATTTGCGTCTTATTCGCAACCGCCAACGGATCCAATCCAAAATAAAAATTTTTAATCTTATTCCCAACCGTAATCTCGTCGGGATGAAACGTCGGAATGTTTAAATCCGAGGGAATTAATCGTTGCGGCATTTCATAACTTAGAAATAACGGCCGAAGAAAATCTAAAACTATCCAAAACATTAAACGAATTTCCTTTACTACAAAACCCTACTATATTGAAAAACAGCTCCTTCCAACGAATTAAATCCCGTAATAAAAGGTACGCTCCCCAACGACGATTCCTTCAACATCTCCAAAGGCCCTCTACTTAACACCGCGTCGGGATGATCAGATTCTATCGTTGGCGCGAATGATAATCCGTTCATCGGATTTATCGAGTCGAGTAACATGGCGCTTCTTTCGGCGAAATGCAAAAAGTCGTAATCGAGTTTGCGAAGTCGTTTTACTAAATTTTTCGTTCTCGGTTCGATTACTCCGGCAGCTGTTGCAACCGCATAAGTTATCTAAAAATAAGTTTTATATAAATAAAATTTAACCTAAAGCAAAAACTTAACTTGTAAAGGATTTCGGCTTAAAGCCCACGGACACAATGAGCTTCCACTAAAACTAATCGCTCGATGGAATAACCCCTTTGCTTTCGGTGCTAACATCAAATAGCTTACGGAAGCCGCTCCGGCACTTTCACCAAAAATCGTTACGGAATTGGGATCGCCCCCGAAATTTCGGATGTTCCTTCGGATCCATTTTAACACTTCGATTTGATCTTTTAACCCGTAATTTCCCGGCGAAGACATATCGTCGGTGCTTAAAAATCCGAATACCCCAACGCGATAATTAAATGTTACCACGATTACATCTTGTTCTAACAAGTAATCCGGGCCGTAAACGGTTTGGTTGCTTTGGCCGAATTTCCAACCTCCGCCGTAAATAAAGACGGTTACGGGTTGAAGAGATTTTATTGCTACTGATGGAGACTGAAATAAAATGAAATTATTAAATTTAATGTAAAAATTATTGCAAGTATGCAACCAATATTACACTACTGGTCTTGCAATACGCGCTTTGCGTATTTGGTTGCATACTTGATGCAATGATGACGTCGGGTACGATAAATAATTAAATTAATTAATTAATGAACATAGTGTACTTGTTTTGTGAAGACGTTAACGTAGAGACAATCTTCGGAACCGATATGAAAGATGATTTCGGTGTCTTGTGTACAGGTGTTTCCCTCGTGGGTTGCTTGAAGAACCCCGGACCATTTCTCATTTTGAACGGGGTTCTAAAAAAATTTTATGTTTTTTTTTTATTGTATCTTATTTATTTTTTTCGTCGTACCGAAAATCTTAAGTTCCCAACAGGTGGTTTGGCGTAAGGAATCCCTAAGTAGCCGTAATACGGTTCTCCGAGTTGTTCCGTAAACATTTTCTTTCCTTGAACGATCCCATCGTTTAAAATTAATTGGAGTTCAGGACGCTAATAGAAAAAGAAAGAAATTGATATTTAAAATGTTTATTATTTGATGTATTAACTTGAATATTAGACACTACTTATAAAAGACTACTTGCTGTTAATGGTGGAGTAGGTATTGCTAACAGAAGACTCCATTATTAAGAATATTGGATACAGTTTGCAGAAGAATAAATAATATTTACAGAGAGTTAGCTACTACTTGTAGAAGACGACAATGTCTCAATATCTAAGCATCAGAGAGCAAAAGTACAAGAGAGCAATATTGCTAAGTATAAAATTTGCTACAACTTTTGTTCTAAAAGTTTTTTTGTAACATGCCCCGATATCCAAGTGTTACTATGAACTACTTTGAAAACGACAAAATTCATAAAATTTTGATATTTTCGTTTGTTTCTCAATATCTATCCATCTGAGAGCAAAAGTGCAAGAGAGCAATATTGTTAATAATAAAATTTGCTACAACTTATGTTGTAAAAGTTTTTTTCTAACATGCTCCAATCTCCAAGTGTTACCATGAACTACTTTGAAAATAACAAAATTCAACAAACTTTCATAATTTCGCATTTTTCTCAATATCTATGCTTCTGAGAGCAAAAGTACAAGAGAGCAATATTGCTAAGTATAAAATTTACTACAACTTTTGTGTGAAAAGTTTTTTTGTAACATGCTCCGATATCCAAGTGTTACCATGAACTACTTTGAAAACGACAAAATTCATAAAATTTTGATATTTTCGTATGTTTCTCAATATCTATCCATCTGAGAGCAAAAGTACAAGAGAGCAATATTGTTAATAATAAAATTTGCTACAACTTATGTTGTAAAAGTTTTTTTGTAACATGCTCCAATCTCCAAGTGTTACCATGAACTATTTTGAAAATAACAAAATTCAAGAAATGTTCATAATTTCGCATTTTTCTCAATATCTATGCTTCTGAGAGCAAAAGTGCAAGAGAGCAATATTGTTAATAATAAAATTTGCTACAACTTATGTTGTAAAAGTTTTTTTGTAACATGCTCCAATCTCCAAGCGTTACCATGAACTACTTTGAAAATAACAAAATTCAACAAATTTTCATAATTTCACATTTTTCTCAATATCTATGCTTCTGAGAGCAAAAGTACAAGAGAGCAATATTGCTAAGTATAAAATTTGCTATAACTTTTGTTCTAAAAGTTTTTTTGTAACCTTCCCCGATATCCAAGTGTTACCATGAACTACTTTGAAAACGTCAAAATTCAAGAAATTTTCATAATTTCGCATTTTTCTCAATATCTATGCTTCTGAGAGCAAAAGTACAACAGAGCAATATTGCTGAGTATAAAATTTGCTACAACTTTTGTTCTAAAAGTTTTTTCGTAACATGCTCCGATATCTAAGTGGTATCATTAACTGCTTTGAAAATAACGAAATTCACACAAATTTTCATAATTTCGTATTTTTCTTGTTTTTTGCTTGTAAAAGACTAATTGCTGTTAATGGTGGAGTAGGTGTTGCTAATAGAAGACTGGATACTGCTTGCAGAAAACTAGATACTGCTTCCAAAAGACTAGATACTGTTTCCAGAAGATTTAATAGTGCTCGTGGAAAGCTAAATGCTGCTAGGATATTACTAATAGAAGACTAGGTATTGCTTGTAGACAACTAGAAACTGCTTCCAGAAGACTAGATACTGTTTGCAGAAGATTTAATATTGCTAATGAGGGCCTAGATATTACTAATAGAAGTGCTTATATTGATTGCTGATACTGCTTCTGGAAGGCTAAATGCTGCTAACGTAAGACTAGATATTGCTAAGAGAAGAATAAATATTGCTTGTAGAAAATTAGATATAGCTTGCAGAAGCATTAATAATATTTGCAGATAACTAGATGACACAACAACTCAAAATGTTATAAATTTAGACCAGTATATAAAGCCATCAAATTTTAAAGAAATATACTCAGTAATAGGTGGCGATTTATCTTAAAATGTCACATTACTGTACTATTCACAGGGAAATTAAATCGAAATGTTTTGAAACTTCCACCACCATCATTTTTATGTTTTTTATTTTTACTTAAAAATAAAACATTTATAAATTAATTTAAATTCACTCACCTGATTCTTTTCATCAACGAATCTCAACGAATTTCCATCTTGAAGAAGAACACAGAAATAAAACGAGATTGCTACAAAATGAGTTGTTAACATTTTCCTTTTTATGTAATCCAACCGCGAAGAAAATGAAACTTCTTCTGCGTATTGTAGTTTTCTCGCTTTGAAAGTAAGAGTTAAGAGATTGTTAATGACATTGAAATTATTTTAATAACGGATTCGATTCTATCCGTAATAGATTTATAACGTAATTACTTTCATTGAACGTGAATGAAAAACGTGCATTTTTTTCGGATTCAGAAAATGATTATGAAAAGGTTAATTATTTTTGGATTTTTTAAAAGAATCAAGGATATTACTAATCGATTTTTATCCTATTTTATCACCCTCAATATCCATCCAATATCCACTTGGATGACTTCTCTAATAACACAGTCACACTTCATATACTTTACTTTAACGAAGTTCGGTATTGAAGTTCGTAGTCGTGAAACTTGATGAGATGGGGCAAAATCTTATGCGAAGAAATACGAATTTTCAACCACCCCTGTTTAGTAAGTAACTGTGACGATGTTTCGTAATAATGTACAGTAATCACTTTTGGTGGGTTCGAAATCTTTACCCTCAGGGTGTAAAAGTAGGGGGACGGATTATCGAAACGAATCTAAGGGTGGAGAAGTTTCGTGTTAGATTTGGAAAGGGGGAGTTGGAAAACTGGCGTTGTTAGAAACGTGGTTGACACGTGTTATGTCTCATTTTACTGAGGGGGGTGCCTTTCACATCGATTTTCTTCTAGCTACACAAATTTTAAAGATTTGTGAACTTGAAAAGTAAATGTTTTAAGGGTACGACCATCAGCAAGTTAATGTCGTCGTTTTAGGTCCGTAAGAATCGTATAAATGATCGGAACCGACGGTTTTCGGGGTTCTAACAAAAGCCGTAAAGTACCGAAAATGATTCCTAACGTCGTCGTCGTCTTCGTCGTCCAACCCAACCTCAGTTGGAAACAATAACCTTTTTACGGTTTCTCCCAGGCTCAAATCCCCGGTGAAATATGCGATCTTTTAACGTTTCTTAACTTTTCCAACGTGATATCACCTCAACATTTCATTTCATTTTATATGATCGTTTATATCGTTATCTACAGCACATTAATTAATAATCGTACCCGAGTATGCAACCAATAACGCAATTTGCGTATTTCAATACGTATACTGCGATATTGGTTGCATACTTACAATAATGAATTAACACAGTGTATTTAAAAACAGAAATCCGAAAGCTTTTTATAAGGAGGGAATGACGCTTAGCTGCAATATCTGTTGACGTCATCGTTGGTGACGAGCTTTTAAAAGGGTTAATATCGAAAAAAAAATAAAGTTGTATAAAATACGTTGGAAATTATTGTGATTTGAAACGTGGATTAAATAAATAAATGTGTAGTGTGTGCTTTAGACAGAAACAAAAAGCGAGTTTTATGCATTATTTACAAATGCCCTTCTATTTTTGACCGGAAAAGCGAATTGCATAACGGCAGTAATCGCGTAAAATTCCCAATTCGACAACGAAAACAGTGTGGAAAAATCGATGACCAATTCAAACTCGCCCCCGTCCCCCATGAATAGCGTTATTATTTACTTGCTTTGTGTTTCCTGTATTCCCAAATGGTGCCCACGTTCATAAATTCAATAGGTTTTGTATCCTGAAAAAAGCTACTCTGCTCAATAACAAAAACAATTTACTGCTTTACCGACCAGTTTTGGTAACGTTAATTTTACCTACGAAATATTATTACGGTTTTTATCGTAATGAATTGAATAGAAATATTGAAAAATATTATAGCATTTTTCTCAATATCTATGCATCTGAGAGCAAAAGTACTAGAGAGCAATATTGCTAAGTATAAAATTTGCTACAACTTTTGTTTTAAAAGTTTTTTTGTAACATGCTCCGATATCCAAGTGTTATCATTAACTGCTTTGAAAGCAACGAAATTCATCAAATTTTCATAATTTCGTATTTTTCTCAATATCTATGCATCTGAGAGCAAAAGTATAAGAGAGCAATATTGCTAAGTATAAAATTTGCTACAACTTTCGTTTTAAAAGTTTTTTTGTAACATGCTCCGATATCGAAGTGTTATCATTAACTGCTTTGAAAACAACGAAATTCATAAAATTTTCATAATTTCGTATTTTTCTCAATATCTATGCATCTGAGAGCAAAAGTACAAAAGAGCAATATTGCTAGGTATAAAATTTGCTACAACTTTTGTTTTAAAAGTTTTTTTGTAACATGCTCCGATATCCAAGTGTTATCATTAACTGCTTTGAAAACAACGAAATTCATCAAATTTTCATAATTTCGTATTTTTCTCAATATCTATGCATCTGAGAGCAAAAGTACAAGAGAGCAATATTGCTAAGTATAAAATTTGCTACAACTTTTGTTTTAAAAGTTTTTTTATAATATACTCGGATATTCAAATGTTATCATTAACTACTTTGAAAACAACGAAATTCATCAAATTTTCATAATTTCGTATTTTTCTCAATATCTATGCATCTGAGAGCAAAAGTACAAGAGAGCAATATTGTTAAGTATAAAATTTGCTACAACTTTTGTTTTAAAAGTTTTTTTATAACATACTCGGATATTGAAATGTTATCATTAACTGCTTTGAAAACAACGAAATTCATAAAATTTTCATAATTTCGTATTTTTCTCAATATCTATGCATCTGAGAGCAAAAGTACAAGAGAGCAATATTGTTAAGTATAAAATTTGCTACAACTTTTGTTTTAAAAGTTTTTTTATAACATACTCGGATATTGAAATGTTATCATTAACTGCTTTGAAAACAACGAAAATCATAAAATTTTCATAATTTCGTATTTTTCTCAATATCTGTGCATCTATGAGCAAAAGTATAAGAGAGTAATATTTCTAAGTATAAAATTTGCTACAACTTCTGTTTTAAAAGTTTTTTTATAACATACTCGGATATTGAAATGTTATCATTAACTGCTTTAAAAACAACGAAAATCATAAAATTTTCATAATTTCGTATTTTTCTCAATATCTATGCATCTGAGACCAAAGTACAAGAGAGCAATATTGCTAAATATAACGTTTGCTACAACTTTCATTCTAAAAGTTTTTTTGTAACATTCTCCGATATCCAACTGTTATCATTAACTACTTTGAAAGCAACGAAATTCATCAAATTTTCATAATTTCGTATTTTTCTCAATATCTATGCATCTGAGAGCAAAAGTATAAGAGAGCAATATTGCTAAGTATAAAATTTGCTACAACTTTTGTTTTAAAAGTTTTTTTGTAACATGCTCCAATATCGAAGTGTTATCATTAACTGCTTTGAAAGCAACGAAATTCATCAAATTTTCATAATTTCGTATTTTTCTTAATATCTATGCATCTGAGAGTAAAAGTATAAGAGAGTAATATTGCTAAGTATAAAATTTGCTACAACTTTTGTTTTAAAAGTTTTTTTGTAACATACTCGGATATTGAAATGTTATCATTAACTGCTTTGAAAACAACGAAAATCATCAAATTTTCATAATTTCGTATTTTTCTCAATATCTATGCATCTGAGAGCAAAAGTACAAAAGAGCAATATTGCTAAGTATAAAATTTGCTACAACTTTTGTTTTAAAAGTTTTTTTGTAACATACTCGGATATCCAAATGTTATCATTAACTGCTTTGAAAGCAACGAAATTCATCAAATTTTCATAATTTCGTATTTTTCTCAATATCTATGCATCTGAGAGCAAAAGTACAAGAGAGCAATATTGTGAAATATAAAATTTGCTACAATTTTCGTTCTAAAAGTTTTTTTTGTAGTGCTAGTGTAAAACTAGAACTAACACTAGACCTAGAATTTAACGAAAAATGTGTCAATAGCTAATTTTTATGGTATTTTCTATCAATATCACATTCTATTTATTATTTGTGCTAACAGCTACAATATTGTAACCTCTATTTTTCTAACAGAAATCGATAGCTCATTAATCCGTACCGGTGCAGTAGTCCAAAAAATACAACTCTCCTTTCGGAATCATTTGTGAGCCGTCAAAGATGCAAAAACGAGTCCTCGTCGCCGTCGTTCTCGACAGAAAGACGTTTCCTTTCGGTTTGTCGCAGAGGCAATTTTGAATATTTGCACATGATCGCTCAATTTCTCGACTCGGGGTCTTGGTCTATGCGCCACCATTTCCATCTTACCTTTTTCTCCGTCGCTGTCCCTCTTTTTCTTTCCGAATCCTTAGGCAAATCTTTTATCGATTACCCCCTTTTATTCCTTTGAACTAGCTTATTTCATTTCATAGAGTGAAATAAAAAATAAACTTAACCCAAAAGTTTCGAGTGTCTGAAGGATTAATTAGGTCAAAATCGATCGATTCCTTTTACTGGTAGTGTAGTACGCGGGAGGTGTTAATGGTTTTACCAACCTAAGGGTGCAAAGTGGAGTGCACTCAATATATTATGGGAACATACCAAAACCGTTTCAAGTAGTCGCGCCCCCGTTTGCTTGAATAGAGAAAGGGAAAACACAGTCGAAATGGTCGTTGAGGAAATAACACCAAAAGCGAACAAGTTTTGACCTGAATGTTTTTTGAAGAGGATGTCTTAGAACAATCCCGTTTTAATTTTCCGCAAACTCGTTGCCACAGAGAACGGAAAAAGCACCGGGGAAAACGAGGGAAGAAAATATTTTCCACCACCACCGCGGGGGACGAAAACCACCGTTATCGTCGTCATTTGCGCTCGGTGACAATTGTCCCAGTTTTCAGATAGAACAATAGAGGTTGAGAAAAATATAGTGAAGACCTAGTTTCCTCACAAGAATAGAAAAAAAAATTTAAAAAAAAATTTAAGATGAATAACTCTTGTTCAAATTGAGTTAAAATCTCGAGAAAGCTTAAGAAAATCCTAACAACCCTAAGATAAACGAAGTAATCCGTTTCTGGACACTTTATTTTTCTGGGGAAATCTCAGCTCGTTAAGAAAACTCGTTTAGAGAAGCTCCCACTAATAGAGAGACAAAAACAAAACCCCCAAAAAAAGTAAATCTGTAAAAAAAATTTCTTCTCCTTGCTACTTAGACCCTAATGTTCTCGTTCCTGCAGGGCTGCAGATTACGGTGGATACGATCGAGTTACGGTAACGCCTCATTCCTAGAGAGCAACCCTCTTCGGGTCTTAAAGCGCCACGGAGTTCCATCCTCTTTTTGTCCTTTTTTCCTTTTCGTCCCCTTTGGTTTTCTAGAATGGAGGGAAATCCTCCGGGAAAAAGTGAATTTTCCGCCCACGGCGACGAAGCGTCATTCCGTCAAAGTGAAATGGCCTGCGATCTTTTGCGTTCCCTTTACGTACTTTACCTCTTATTATATCTTTTTATGGGCTTCCTTTTTTACGAATACATTCTTTTGGTTACCATTATTATCAGTTAATTTCAATATTAACAATGAAAAGAGCGTAAAGAAGACTTTCAATTAGAATCTAGAACTAGAAAGTATCTTGTTTAGCCGTCTTTAGAGAATTCTAGATATAGTGTTAGTCTAGTTTTACACTTGCAGTGTCACTAGAACTAACATTAAACCTAGAACTAATCGTTAGAAGATATAGATATGTTGAGGAAGATGTCTATACAGACGATATTAGACGATTTATTATATGATATTGATTTTGGAAAAGATGGTAATATAACTAGAAAGGTGTTGGGAAGTGATGAGGATTGTTTTTAGGATGACATAGAGTTGCTAAGGAAAAGTAAAAACCATGTCAAAAGTTATCATAGGCGATGTTACAAATTTTAAGAATAATTAAATATAATCAATGATAATATTTACAGATGATAGAGAAGATATTATTGAGAGAAGTCAGGAAAGTCTTGAGAGATGTTACAGATTATGATGAAAAATATTAGCTACAATGTTTGAGAAAGATCAGATCATCCCTGATGTTCGCTGATCGGAAGATATCAAGGATGATGTTCTAAAAGTTTTTTCATAATTTCGTATTTTTCTCAATATTTATGCATCTGAGAGCAAAAGTATAAGGGAGCAATATTGCTAAGTATATAATTTCCTATATCTTTTGTTCTAAAAATTTTTTTGTAACATGCTCCGATATCTAAGTGGTATCATTAACTGCTTTGAAAATAACGAAATTCATTAAATTTTCATAATTTCGCATTTTTCTCAATATCTATGCATCTGAGAGCAAAAGTATAAGAGAGCAATATTGCTAAGTATATAATTTGCTACAGCTTTTGTTCTAAAAATTTATTTATAACATTCTCCGGTATCTAAGTGGTATCATTAACTGCTATGAAAATAACAAAATTCAACAAATTTTCATAATTTCGCATTTTTCTCAATATCTATGCTTCTGAGAGCAAAAGTACAAGAGAGCAATATTGCTAAGTATAAAATTTGCTATAATTTTTGTTCTAAATGTTTTTTTGTAACATGATCCGATATCTAAGTGGTATCATTAACTGCTTTCAAAATAACGAAATTCATCAAATTTTCATAATTTCGCATTTTTCTCAATATCTATGCTTCTGAGAGCAAAAGTACAAGAGAACAATATTGCTAAGCATAAAATTTGCTACAACTTTTGTTCTAAATGTTTTTTTGTAACATGCTCCGATATCTAAGTGGTATCATTAACTGCTTTCAAAATAACGAAATTCATCAAATTTTCATAATTTCGTATTTTTCTCAATATCTATGCTTCTGAGAGCAAAAGTACAAGAGAGCAATATTGCTAAGTATAAAATTTGCTACAACTTTTGTTCTAAATGTTTTTTTGTAACATGCTCCGATATCTAAGTGGTATCATTAACTGCTTTGAAAATAACGAAATTCATCAAATTTTCATAATTTCGTATTTTTCTCAATATCTATGCTTCTGAGAGCAAAAGTACAAGAGAGCAATATTGCTAAGTATAAAATTTGCTACAACTTTTGTTCTAAAAGTTTTTTTGTAACATGCTCCGATATCTAAGTGGTATCATTAACTGCTTTGAAAATAACGAAATTCATCAAATTTTCATAATTTCGTATTTTTCTCAATATCTATGCATCTGAGAGCAAAAGTATAAGAGAGCAATATTGCTAAGTATATAATTTGCTACAGCTTTTGTTCTAAAAATTTATTTATAACATTCTCCGGTATCTAAGTGGTATCATTAACTGCTATGAAAATAACAAAATTCAACAAATTTTCATAATTTCGCATTTTTCTCAATATCTATGCTTCTGAGAGCAAAAGTACAAGAGAGCAATATTGCTAAGTATAAAATTTGCTATAATTTTTGTTCTAAATGTTTTTTTGTAACATGATCCGATATCTAAGTGGTATCATTAACTGCTTTCAAAATAACGAAATTCATCAAATTTTCATAATTTCGCATTTTTCTCAATATCTATGCTTCTGAGAGCAAAAGTACAAGAGAACAATATTGCTAAGCATAAAATTTGCTACAACTTTTGTTCTAAATGTTTTTTTGTAACATGCTCCGATATCTAAGTGGTATCATTAACTGCTTTCAAAATAACGAAATTCATCAAATTTTCATAATTTCGTATTTTTCTCAATATCTATGCTTCTGAGAGCAAAAGTACAAGAGAGCAATATTGCTAAGTATAAAATTTGCTACAACTTTTGTTCTAAATGTTTTTTTGTAACATGCTCCGATATCTAAGTGGTATCATTAACTGCTTTGAAAATAACGAAATTCATCAAATTTTCATAATTTCGTATTTTTCTCAATATCTATGCTTCTGAGAGCAAAAGTACAAGAGAGCAATATTGCTAAGTATAAAATTTGCTACAACTTTTGTTCTAAAAGTTTTTTTGTAACATGCTCCGATATCTAAGTGGTATCATTAACTGCTTTGAAAATAACGAAATTCATCAAATTTTCATAATTTCGTATTTTTCTCAATATCTATGCATCTGAGAGCAAAAGTATAAGAGAGCAATATTGCTAAGTATATAATTTGCTACAGCTTTTGTTCTAAAAATTTTTTTATAACATTCTCCGGTATCTAAGTGGTATCATTAACTGCTATGAAAATAACAAAATTCAACAAATTTTCATAATTTCGTATTTTTCTCAACATCTATGCATCTGAGAACAAAAGTACAAGAGAGCAATATTGCTAAGTATAAAATTTGCTATAACTTTTGTTTTAAACATTTTTTTGTAACATGCTCCGATATCCAAGTGTTACCATTAACTGCTTTGAAAACAGCGAAATTTCTCAAATTTTCGTATTTTTCTCAATATCTATGCTTCTGAGGGCAAAAGTACAAGAGAGCAATATTGCTAAGTATAAAATTTGCTACAACTTTTGTTTTAAACATTTTTTTGTAACATGCTCCGATATCCAAGTGTTACCATTAACTGCTTTGAAAACAGCGAAATTGCTAAAATTTTCATAATTTCGCATTTTTCTCAATATCTATGCATCTGAGAGCAAAAGTCCAAGAGAGCAATATTGCTAAGTATAAAATTTGCTATAATTTTTGTTCTAAATGTTTTTTTGTAACATGATCCGATATCTAAGTGGTATCATTAACTGCTTTCAAAATAACGAAATTCATCAAATTTTCATAATTTCGCATTTTTCTCAATATCTATGCTTCTGAGAGCAAAAGTACAAGAGAACAATATTGCTAAGCATAAAATTTGCTACAACTTTTGTTCTAAATGTTTTTTTGTAACATGCTCCGATATCTAAGTGGTATCATTAACTGCTTTGAAAATAACGAAATTCATCAAATTTTCATAATTTCGTATTTTTCTCAATATCTATGCATCTGAGAGCAAAAGTACAAGAGAGCAATATTGCTAAGTATAAAATTTGCTACAACTTTTGTTCTAAAAGTTTTTTTGTAACATGCTCCGATATCTAAGTGGTATCATTAACTGCTTTGAAAATAACGAAATTCATCAAATTTTCATAATTTCGTATTTTTCTCAATATCTATGCATCTGAGAGCAAAAGTACAAGAGAGCAATATTGCTAAGTATAAAATTTGCTACAACTTTTGTTTTAAAAGTTTTTTTGTAACATGCTCCGATATCCAAGTGTTATCATTAACTGCTTTGAAAGCAACGAAATTCATCAAATTTTCATAATTTCGTATTTTTCTCAATATCTATGCATCTGAGAGCAAAAGTACAAGAGAGCAATATTGCTAAGTATAAAATTTGCTACAACTTTTGTTTTAAAAGTTTTTTTGTAACATGCTCCGATATCCAAGTGTTACCATTAACTGCTTTGAAAACAACGAAATTCATCAAATTTTCATAATTTCGTATTTTTCTCAATATCTATGCATCTGAGAGCAAAAGTACAAGAGAGCAATATTGCTAAGTATAAAATTTGCTACAACTTTTGTTCTAAATGTTTTTTTGTAACATGCTCCGATATCTAAGTGGTATCATTAACTGCTTTGAAAATAACGAAATTCATCAAATTTTCATAATTTCGTATTTTTTTCAATATCTATGCTTCTGAGAGCAAAAGTACAAGAGAGCAATATTGCTAAATATAAAATTTGCTACAACTTTTGTTCTAAATGTTTTTTTGTAACATGCTCCGATATCTAAGTGGTATCATTAACTGCTTCGAAAATAACGAAATTCATCAAATTTTCATAATTTCGCATTTTTCTCAATATCTATGCTTCTGAGAGCAAAAGTACAAGAGAGCAATATTACTAAGTATATAATTTGCTACAGCTTTTGTTCTAAAAATTTTTTTATAACATTCTCGGATATCCAAGTGTTATCGTTAACTGCTTTGAAAGCAACGAAATTCATAAAATTTTCATAATTTCGTATTTTTCTCAATATCTATGCATCTGAGAGCAAAAGTATAAGAGAGCAATATTGCTAAGTATAAAATTTGCTACAACTTTTGTTCTAAATGTTTTTTTGTAACATGCTCCGATATCTAAGTGGTATCATTAACTGCTTTGAAAATAACAAAATTCAACAAATTTTCATAATTTCGCATTTTTCTCAATATCTATGCTTCTGAGAGCAAAAGTGCAAGAGAGCAATATTGCTAAGTATAAAATTTGCTACAACAATTATTTTAAAAATTTTTTTGTAACATGCTCCGATATCCAAGTGTATTAATTGCTTTGCAAACAACGAAATTCATCAAATTTTCACAATTTCGTATTTTTCTCAATATCTTTCTTCATCAATCAATTTTTCAACATGTTATTTCCCTATTAATCTTGTACAATTTAATAAAGCACTGTTTTTGTCATCTTGAATAACGAAAGTTTAAACGTCAAAGTAATGACATAACAAAATTAATGTTGCCAACTGTCATCAACTTTGCAATAATTTGACAACTATAAAAACAATTAAGTGTATTGGAATTTTATTACTATAAACTATAATACATTCTTATTGCATTAAGACGTAATGTTGGTAGCCTAAAATCACACAAAATAAATTTAAAATTTATTAATCATTTATTATTAGGCAACTAATATAGCACACTCTACTTGACTCGAAAAATATTTCTAAATTATAATTATAAAATTAATTTCTAGTTTGAATTGTAAAAGTTAAAGAGACCATCTGGTCGTTTTAATTTCATCGAAAGCGGATTAAGAAAACGTAGACGGAGCTTTAAATCGATTTCAAGTAACTCCTTCTCTGGGTGCTAATTTATTCTATCGCTGGGAGGAATTTAATTTATCCGGCAGGTCGAGTATAAAAACGAATTATTTAGCCTTTAGCGCAGAACGCCGGAGGCAGTTTGCGAATTCGATTGAATTCTTTTTTCCTCAATTCGAAAGTTAAACATTTTCAATTTTTGACGTCGAAAGGAACGATCCGTCACCAAACGGCGAACTTTTCCGTGTGCTCGTAATGTAATTAGTCAACTAGGTCGTGTGTGAAAACCGTAAAACCTGCGAGTTTCCTCGCAAGTTTCGAACATAGTTTGACGATTTATTTCAGACGCAATGGTTTGGTTGGTTGGTTAAGTTTTCAAACAACTCAACCAGAAATACTTGGTTAATCAATATGATTCCCTTTAAAATCCTTCTATTTTTATCACCCTATTTATTTCCGTTCCCAAATTGTTGTGAGAGAATGTTGAGGGAAGAGTCTAGTCGTAGTGTTGGGTTATTTTTAACATAAAGTAGCCATTTGGCGCCGCTCCAAAAAAGATATCTAACTCATTGATACTCTTTTTTTGGTACTCAATTTTTTTCCTTGTTTATAACATTAAAAAAGCAAAAATTAGCGTGTTTTAGGACCGTAATAAATTGCTTTATCGTCATTAGACAAAGACACCGGAGCTTCCGTATCAAATGACCCATTTTGAGGGGGAAACCGTATCGCTTTATGTGTACGCCCCCGAAAGTGATCGATGACTGCTTTTTTGTAACATGTTTTTCGTAACAATTTTCATAATTTCGCATTTTTCTCAATATCTATGCTTCTAAGAGCAAAAGTACAAGAGAGCAATATTGCTAAGTATAAAATTTGTTACAACTTTTGTTCTAAAAGTTTTTTTGTAACATGCCCCGATATCCAAGTGTTACCATGAACTACCTTGAAAACGACAAAATTCATAAAATTTTGATATTTTCGTTTGTTTCTCAATATCTATCCATCTGAGAGCAAAAGTGCAAGAGAGCAATATTGTTAATAATAAAATTTGCTACAACTTATGTTGTAAAAGTTTTTTTGTAACATGCTCCAATCTCCAAGTGTTACCATGAACTACTTTGAAAATAACAAAATTCAACAAACTTTCATAATTTCGCATTTTTCTCAATATCTATGCTTCTGAGAGCAAAAGTACAAGAGAGCAATATTGCTAAGTATAAAATTTGCTACAACTTTTGTTCTAAAAGTTTTTTTGTAACATGCCCCGATATCCAAGTGTTACTATGAACTACTTTGAAAACGACAAAATTCATAAAATTTTGATATTTTCGTTTGTTTCTCAATATCTATCCATCTGAGAGCAAAAGTGCAAGAGAGCAATATTGTTAATAATAAAATTTGCTACAACTTATGTTGTAAAAGTTTTTTTGTAACATGCTCCAATCTCCAAGTGTTACCATGAACTACTTTGAAAATAACAAAATTCAACAAACTTTCATAATTTCGCATTTTTCTCAATATCTATGCTTCTGAGAGCAAAAGTACAAGAGAGCAATATTGCTAAGTATAAAATTTGCTACAACTTTTGTTCTAAAAGTTTTTTTGTAACATGCTCCGATATCTAAGTGGTATCATTAACTGCTTTCAAAATAACAAAATTCTACAAATTTTCGCATTTTTCTCAATATCTATTTTTTTCTTTGTTTATAACATTAAAAAAGCAAAAATTAGCGTGTTTTAGGACTGTAATAAATTGCTTTATCGTCATTAGACAAAGACACCGGAGCTTCCGTATCAAATGACCCATTTTGAGGGGGAAACCGTATCGCTTTATGTGTACGCCCCCGAAAGTGATCGATGACCGCTTACTTTCAAAAGAGATGGAAAAAAAATCGACGTTTCTCATATTTCTTCGTCTTTACTTTCTCCGTTTTTTATTTTATTAATATAAAAGTGGCCTCAAAAATTAGTTATTCTTGTAGTTTTGAAACGAAATTCTTTTCGCTTTGTTTTCTGTGGTTGAGTTATTATATTTCACGCCTGCGGTTGAGACCTAAGATAACGGGAAAGTGGTGTTTTCATTAAAAAAATTAATGTCACTGACCACTCCGGTGCAAACCTCAATTTCGATGGGAGGGAAAGTGGTCGAGCAACGGCGGTAGAAGGAAAAATAAAAATGCGGGAGTTCATGACACACTTTCGAAACTCCTTCTCTAAAACTAAACAACACATAAATTTAAACCGATTATTATTTTTATTTATCTTCGATTTTTCAGCTTGAAATTGGAAATGTACTTCTTACTTCAAAGAGAACTTGCTTTTATATTTATATTAAATTCAAATAGCACATTTATAGAAAATACGTTCGATTATAATGAATAGATTGCATCCAAAACCGATTAACAATAAATAAAATTAATAATTATATCACCAATAAACATTTAAAGACAAATATCGCTTTCACCTAAGTGATTAAAGAAAAATTAACTTTATCGGGTAATCTAAAATGACATCTATTAAAGGAATTTTTCAATCTCGAGAAAACAATAAAGCATAAGAACTCATATCAAGCGGATAAGCAAGCTGGGAAACCGCAGGAATGTATTTACTGCAACCTTTTTGAATGAGTGCAACATATTTGGAACAATTTTAGATACACTTTTCAATAGTTTTGAATAACTTGGAATAGTTATGAACCAGTTTTAATCTTTTAGACAAATTTTAGGCAATCATCAACTAGTTTGCAACCATTTTCCAATGACTATGAATATCTTGAATATACTTTCCAAACATTTTGAACAGCTTTGCAATGTTATAAACTTATTTTGAGTCTTATTTTAAGCTTTTGGACAAGTTTGCAACTATTTTGAACAACATGGAATAGCTCTAAATCAATTTTTAATCATTTAGACAATGTTCCACCTATTTTGCGTTCATTTTGAACAATCTGAAATAACAGTTTCTATTCTTTTCTCTTGACGATGGTGTGCAATACTGACTTGTCCACAAGTCTGTCCTGGTGTTCCTCTACTTCCTCTTTTAGTTGATCTATAAATATTATAAACAAAGTTGGAGTTAATCCTCCATCCTTGGACGAATTCTCTTGATCTTAAATTTCCATATATCAACTGTATGATTCTTAATGTTTTCCCACCAATTCCTCTTCTTTGTAGTATTTCGCAAACAGACTCTTCTATTTTGCTGAATTATCATTTCCGCAATATGTTGGTCTTCATTTGAATCATTTTGAACAATTTTGCAATTCTGTAATAATTTTGCAACAATTTTCTAATCATTCTAAGCATCTAGAACTAATAATTAAACAGTTTTCAATCATTTAGACCACTTTTCCTTCAACACCAACCAGGTTCGAATTATTTTGAATAATTTTGGAATTCTGTAATAATTTTTGCAACAATTTTCCAAAGATTTTAATTTGGATTAGAATCATTTAGATAACTTTTTAATGCACAACAACCAGGTGCATTAACAACTACATTATGTTAACTAAAAATGAATTGAAATCACAAAGAATTGTAAATAATTTAATGCGCAATTTCAGTACGTTTTGAATATTTTATTTCGCAAATTAAACATGCCCTTTGGGTTTATTGATTATTATAATGGAAAATTCAGTAAACGTGTAATTGTATCAATCAAAATGGTCTTTAATTATTAAAAGTTATTTAAAGTGATTTATGGATTTGTAAAACAAAAAATCTGTTGGAAATTTCTCTAAATGTTTGGAATAAAAACTAAATCGAGCAATTTTAAGTTGTTCAAAATCATTTTAAACTGAAAATTGTTTTGCAAAATTGTTCAAAATGATTAAAAATTGAATGGCGATCTTTAATAACTTGTCTAAATGATTGAAAATTGTTTCATTACTAATCCAAGTTGTCAAAAATCTTTGAAAAATTGTTACAGAATTGCAAAATTGTTCAAAATGATTCAAACCTGGTTGGTTATCACAGAAAAGTGGTCCAAATGATTGAAAACTGTTTAATTATTAGTTGTAGATATTTAGAATGTTTGGAAAATTGTTGCAAAAAATGATGTATAATAATTGCTGGGTTTGATTGGAAAAATATTGAAAAAAAAAATGTTGAAATAAAACTTACATTTTCGTATAACCTAAAAGTGTCAAAAAAGATGCTAATTTAAAAATTCCTGGAAGCCGTGTTTATTGAAATTAAGGAATGAGACTTATTCTAAATTAAAGCTCTAATCTTTCTCTTTAAAATGATGTTAATAATGGTTGGGTTTGATTGGAAAAATATTGAGAAAAAAAATGTTGAAACAAAACTTACATTTTCGTATAACCTAAATGTGTCAAAAAAGATGCTAATTTAAAAATTCCTGAAAGCCGTATTTATTGAAATTAAGTAATGAGACTTATTCTAAATTAAAGCTCAAAGCTTTCTCTTTAAACTGATGTATAATAATGGTTGGGTTGGATTGGAAAAATATTGAGAAAAAAAATGTTGAAACAAAACTTACATTTTCGTATAACCTAAAAGTGTCAAAAAAGATGCTAATTTAAAAATTCCTGGAAGCCGTATTTATTGAAATTAAGGAATGAGACTTATTCTAAATTAAAGCTCAAAGCTTTCTCTTTAAAATGATGTATAATAATGGTTGGGTTGGATTGGAAAAATATTGAGAAAAAAAATGTTGAAACAAAACTTACATTTTCGTATAACCTAAAAGTGTCAAAAATGATACTAATTTAAAAATTCCTGGAAGCCGTGTTTATTGAAATTAAGGAATAAGACTTATTCTAAATTAAAGCTTAAAGCTTTCTCTTTAAAATGATGTATAATAATGGTTGGGTTGAATTGGAAAAATATTGAGAAAAAAAATGTTGAAATAAAACTTACATTCTCGTATAACCTAAAAATGTCAAAAAAGATGCTAATTTAAAAATTCCTGAATGCCGTGTTTATTGAAACTAAGGAATGAGACTTATTCTAAATTAAAGCTGAAAGTTTTCTCTTTAAAGTGATGTATAATAATTGTTGGGTTGGATTGGAAAAATATTGAGAAAAAAAATGTTGAAACAAAACTTACATTCTCGTATAACCTAAAAATGTCAAAAAACTTGCTAATTTAAAAATTCCTGAAAGCCGTGTTTATTGAAATTAAGGAATGAGACTTATTTTAAATTAAAGCTCAAAGTTTTCTTTTCAAAATGATGTATAATAATTGTTGGGTTAAGAATTGTTGCAAAAATTTGTACAAAATTGCAAAACTGTTCAAAATGATAGTTATTACGAGATAGATTTTGTTACTTTTTTATTTATTTTTCCGAACTGTGTGTGGATACTAGCCATAAAATAAACACAAAGAGAATTCGTGACTAGAAGAATCGTAAACGCGCCGTGTCCTCTTGGGAGGAACAGATCTAAGATTTTTCCTTCCCCGTTCAATAATTTAATAAAAGATCCCGACCCTACGTTTTCCTTTGGGTTTTTCCTCGCAGACATCTTTTCTAAAACAACTTTTTTATTTCCAGGTGTGACATAATGCCAGAAACGATGGCCACATTTCCAAATAAAGACGAAGACATCCCACCCGACATTCAAAACTACTTCTCTTCCACATCTAGTCCTAAATTAACGCCAAAATTAAACTGTGATGATCTAAATTCAAAATTGGGCGTTAAAACTGAAGACTCAAGCTTTTCTAGTTATAATTTAAAGTCATCCATTGATAACGATGATAGTTTCCGAACGAGTTTAAATGATGATGCAACTTTTGGTAGTTATAGCACTAATTTAACCGACGAAGCTTTTGGTAGTTATGAAGCGAATTTAGCTGGGTTTAATATTAATGATAAGAATAAGATAATTAAAGATAGTAAGTCGAATCAGACTAGTTTTAGTGATTTATCATCGTTGACGATTTATTATATTGAGAGTGATGATGATGATGATGTTTTGAGGAATAATAATGTTGATGCCTCGACTGAAACAACATCAACTAATTTAAGTTATCGCTTAAGAAAATGTATTTCTGATCCTGTTTATAACAATTCTAATTCGGGTAAGAAAATAAGGAATTCTTTTCATAAAGACTTAAACGAAGCTTTAAGTTCGCTGTTATGGCAGCCGTACGAATATCAAAATGTTGAAAGTACCGACGATGAAAATCAAGACGAAGAAGAAATAGAGGATTCTTCCATCGATTGCAGCGACCTTGAAGATACGAACAATGGTGAAGAAGCAGTGAATAACCTGCACCGGCAGCAACGACAACAACGGCAAAAGCACCAGCAGCTACAGCAGCAACGCACGGACGAAGAAGAAGAGGGGGACCCTCAACGTCGGTCACGTGATGGTTTGCCTCTCTCCAGAAGTAGGTTGAGTACGGCTCCCAACAACAGTTTTAGTGTGAGTTGCGCGAACGAAGGATCCGCTGCGTTGCGCGTTCGTGATGGTATTTTTAGTGAAATGACCGAAAATTTATCGGCAACCACCGAAAAGGTGATCCAACAAAATGGCGAAAACGCCACCATCGCTTTGAGGAATTTAAGCCAAGTGAATATCGTCGGATTACCAAGCAACAGATCAAACTTGAGGAACACTAACTCGTTAACAACGGGGCAGTTTAAATACAACGCGAACGTTAATTCGGCCAATATAGTTAATTTAAATAATCACCACCATCTTAACCACCACCATAATCATCACCATCAAAGGCACCACTCTCAAATTGAAACCAATCAACAACAAACAGTTCCTATTAGTCATATTAGGAGCTTGTCGGTGCCGAAAAAGTTGGATAATAATAATTCGGGTGATGAACAACGCAGATTTCCTCCTATTAATGTCAGCAATGTTAATGTTAATTATTATCGGGCGGTTCCTGCAAATGTTGTATCCACCGTTCCTCAAATACAATGTGTTACATCCAACGATTGTGTCTCAAACGTCAACATCGTTCAAGCCATGCCATTAGGATCAACGAGTTATTCGAATTTGGCACAAAATCAACAAAATCTCCAACAATGTGCTGTAACAACTTTCGGAAGTAGCATAATCACGCAACACTTTCCAAGTGGAAACACTTACAACATCACCTCTTCAGTTCCGATTCAAGTTCAAACGAATCAAAATGTTTTTAGCACTAACACAACCGAAGTGACCATTCACGGTCCTCCGAATACGTCAAATTCGAATTCGACCAATTTGATTCAATCGAATCCGATCCAAAGTAATAATAATAATCATCAGATTCAAATTATTAATCGGCCAGCGGAAGTGACGAGAACTTTCACGTCGACGGAAGCCCAAACTGATGATACTTTGGGATTACAACCGGATGTTCAAACGCAAACAACGACGACTTCGACATCAACGACGTCTAATAATCAAACGAGTAGGGAGCAACGAAGAAGGGAACGAAGGGAGAGGCGACATCATAGAAGAACGAATAATTCGATTAATTCAAATAATGGAAATGGGAATTTGTTGATGCATCAAATTCAACAAAATGATCATCGCCTCCCCGATTTATTAAACTCGCATATGCCGCCGTCTTATAATAATTCAGTGCTTGGTGGTGGACCTCCCCCTATGGTTAATGGTGCCGGTTTAGTGAGTGCTCCTTTGGTGCAAACGATGGTACCAAATCCAATCGTGGGTAGCCCCTTGGTCACTTTTCCTGGCCCCGTTGTTGCCGGGCAAGTGCCTCTCGTTCAACCCGGTCCTTTGCCAGTTCAAGTAGCTGCACCCAGCGGATTTAGGTTTCCATTTCAAGGAACTGGATTTAGAAGGTAAGAATTTGTTGTAATAATCTCGCTAATTAGGAAGTTGCGTAAGATTCTCTTCCTCGCTGGGTGGGTAATAAAAGCTTTAATATAATAACACAATAGCGAAACGCACAAATATACACATATGGCCGCTTGTATAATAATGGCGTTAAAAGTTTCTCTTTTTGCTAGCACGCCCACTTTCACGTGAAAAAATTAACGAGGAAACGGCAATGCACCGTGAAATAAATTGAGCGAATCTAATGAAATTGTTTCCGGTTTAATATCAAAACTATAATCGCGCCATTCTTGTTATTGTTACTTACATCCTAAGATAGAGTTGGATTAAAAAGATCGTATCAATGAAAATTATAGAATCGAAATAATTATTTTTGGTGAGTTGAAACTAGATTAAATTTGCTTTAAGATCCTTCTTATTTCATTACGATATCTCAATTAGTTTTTGAGATACGATTTTTTAAATTTAAATGTCTCTAAATACAAAGAATTTAAAATTTAAACTTGTGGCCATGGATTTAAAACATCATAAAAACCAAGTTTATAGAATCGAAGAAATTATTTATTGCACCTTAAATCTTGATTAAATTTACCTTAAAACGCTTCTTATTTCATTGCGCTATCTTATTTGGTTTTTGAGATACGATTATTTAAAATTTCAATAAATTTCGGCAAAAAAGAACTTGCAAAGCTTGATTAAAAAAATGATAACAACGAGATGTATGGAATGGAAGAAATTATTTATTGCACATTAAATCTTGATTAAATTTGCTTCAAAATGCTTCTTATTTCATTACGATATCTCAATTAGTTTTTGAGATACGATTTTTTAAATTTAAATGTGTCTAAATATCAAGATTTTAAAATTTAAACATGCCTTGATGGATTTAAAACATCACAACAACCAAGGTTATAGAATCGAAGAACTTATTTATTGCACCTTAAATCTTGATTAAATTTGCTTTAAAATCGTGTTTATTTCATGGTTATATCTCAATTCGTTTTTGAGATACGATTTTTTAAATAATATTTTATAACATTAAAAACGACACAGTTGGATTAAAAAAATCATATCAATGAAATTAATAGAATCGAAGCAATTATTTTTGGTGAGTTGAAACTAGATTAAATTTGCTTTAAAATGTTTTTTAAATCATCTTGATATCTCAATTACTTTTTGAGATACGTTCTTTTAAAATTTGTTGTTTTAACTTAATCCTTCATAAATTGACGTGGAGAGGTGAACTAAAAAAAATCATATCTTCGAATTTTTTTAAAATCAAGGAATAATTTTTATCTCATTAATTATTAATTAAATTTGCTTTAAAATGGTGTTTATTTCATGGCGATATCTCAATTCGTTTTTGAGATACGATTTTTTAAATAATATTTTTATAACTGTAACATGAATTGGTAAATGTGAGGATTTTTTAAACAATTTTTCTCGAAGGCTCACTTCTTTATCTTTAACAACTACTTCTAATAATCTTTATAAAGTCTTCAGAGCATGAGGTAAACTGTTTCTTAGTTCAATTTTCGTACCCATTGAATCCCATGAAGGACAGATTCTTTCTTTTTCGATATTGTTGGCTCTTCAGTTATAAAAACTTCCTGAGATCGAGTCGCATTTTCTGTCTCTGAATCGTTGTATGAGAATCATCGGTTATTTGCACCAAACACGTGTATACGTGTCTATTTTTCTACATTTACCGTGTCTCTGCGGTAAAACCTAAGATTTACCGAGTAAAAAAGTGGTAAAAGTTCGAAATTAATTTCTTTGTGATTTAACTTCTTTTTGATTATAATTCCTCGCTGGTTTATTTAATAAATCGTTTACACATAGTTCTCACCCGCATTCCTAGTGGTACCTGCATCGTCCTCATTTATTTCTTTCGCAACATCTGCTCGGAAAAGTATCGGAAATACTTCAAAGAATAATCTGTTGGTGTTTATATTTCATAATAAAACAAATTAGAATATTTATTTATTAATTAAACATTTTTAAGTTTATCTTATTTCCTCAATTCTCCTTTACGTGCTTCTTTTTTAACTTTAAAGTAATGTATTCGCATACGATGAGGACGACGACGACGACGACGATGCACACCCGGTATGTTCTTGCATCCTGTCTCTATATTTACCGCTACTCCGTGTTGTAGTCGTCGTCGTCGGTTCGTTTCGTTCGTCCTTTACCTCCTCCTCTCGCCGTCTTTTTCTGGGCGGCTCAACAGCGGCTCGTGAGGACGAAGAGATCGTCGAACTGTACACTATAACACCACGCCTGGAACACCTGACCAACACACTTCTGGCTCGACTTCCCCCATATATTACAAAAAAAGATAATCAAAATCAAAGAAGAAATTCAAAAATCTAAATTCATGGAGGAATTTTAGGAGCTATTAGAACGGAAAGTTTCAAAATGAGGAAATGTCGTTTTAAATCGTTAAAGAAAAGTATGAATCCGGTTTTCTTTCATTCCCTTTTTTTCTTTGTGCCAAATCGGTTATTGTACAACCTACACGTTTGAAACCATAAATCACCCAACGAGTTATTCATGTAAGAGAATGAATGAGGGTGGGTGGGTAGTCGAAGAACAGATGTTGTCGGACCCTCGACACCAGTTGGGGCAGTTTCCTTTTAATAAATATTGGAAAAAGCACGAACAACAAAAATAACATCAAGTATGCAACCAAATACGCAAATCGCATATTGCAATACGCACCCTGTGATGTTGGTTGCATACTTGTAATGATGAAGATAATTAATTAACACAGTGTAGTCGTAATTCGCCTTTTCGTCGTTTAAAATTAATTGGTTAGCCCGTGGGGGTAGATTTATACGAAAAGTTAACGAAATTATCTATGCTAATAGCGCACGGATAGAGCCATAACTAAAGTATTTACTGCTGTTTAAACACGGAAAAGCAGTTTGAAACTTCCAAACCTACCTACTAGAGGTAAAGAGGGAGGAACCCCAACATTTTAACTCTGAATTATGGACGTAATCGCTTAAACACACCGAGTAAATATCCTGAACGTTTCGTTTCAGTTTTAAATCGTCAAAAATTAAAAATGTTTTCCTCCCGTTATCAGTTATCGGATAATCCGGATATAGTCGGTTGGACTTGGTAACGGTGCGTGCGTTCGTAATTGCAACGTGTATGGACGAACAAGCGAAAACGAGCTTGTTTACCGTGAGGCATTGCAAGTTCGTACCAGAAATTAATTATTGCACTAACGCTCGCGATTTTGAATTAGTGTTTGGCGTGCAATTTGTAACTAGTAATGACGTCCCAACTCTATTTGCATTGCGACCAATTATTACATTTTTAGCAATAAAAGAATTTCTTTTCTCGCCACGAAATTTTCATCGGCGCTCGGAAAATTGGTCAATTCGCGAGGAGCACTGCAAAGGCGGGATTTAGGGCCTCGTTTACTGGATGATAATGCAATTTGGAGGAGACAAAGTAACTAACTCGGCGACGAGGGAAGCCGAAAAGCTCGAAATTTCGACGTTTCACATTCTCCTCCACCTCCCTTTTAGTTTAGATCACTTTTACACAAAAAAAGTGTAATCAAAAAATGTATTGGTATAACGCGATGTGAAACTTTAGGGAAACTTTTATTCGATCAAATATTCATTATCGAGTTGAAACGTTTTCGATGTTCAAAATCCGGCGGGGCAAATTGACAGGTGGTCATATTGAAACGCGACGAGGGACGTAGATCAGAAATTTATCCGTTAATCCATTAAAAAAAGCTGGATGAAACGTGACACTATTTCAATTCAATTTTCAATATGATATAAACACAATGTGAAGCTCGGTTTCAAAACCAGATCGATTATTACCTTTGTTGTAATGGTTAAAAACGAATTGAGATATCATTATAAAATAAACACCATTTTAAAGCAAATTTAATTAATAATTAATGAGATAAAAATTATTCCTTGATTTTAAAAAAATTCGAAGTTATGATTTTTTTAGTTCACCTCTCCACGTCAATTTATGAAGGGTTAAGTTAAAACAACAAATTTTAAAAGAACATATCTCAAAAAGTAATTAAGATATCAAGGTGATTTAAAAAGCATTTTAAAGCAAATTTAATCTAGTTTCAACTCACCAGAAATAATTGTTTCGATTCTATAAATTTCATTGATGCGATTTTTTTAATCCAACTCCATCATTTTTAATGTTATAAAAATATTATTTAAAAAATCGTATCTCAAAAACGAATTGAGATATCGCCATGAAATAAACAACATTTTAAAGCAAATTTAATTAATAATTAATGAGATAAAAATTATTCCTTGATTTTAAAAAAATTCGAAGTTATGATTTTTTTAGTTCACCTCTCCACGTCAATTTATGAAGGGTTAAGTTAAAACAACAAATTTTAAAAGAACGTATCTCAAAAAGTAATTGAGATATCAAGATGATTTAAAAAACATTTTAAAGCAAATTTAATCTAGTTTCAACTCACCAAAAATAATTGTTTCGATTCTATAAATTTCATTGATACGATTTTTTTAATCCAACTCTATCATTTTTAATGTTATAAAAATATTATTTAAAAAATCGTATCTCAAAAACGAATTGAGATATCGCCATGAAATAAACACCATTTTAAAGCAAATTTAATTAATAATTAATGAGATAAAAGTTATTTCTTGATTTAAAAAAAATTCGAAGTTATGATTTTTTTAGTTCACCTCTGAACGTCATTTACGTTAAAAAATCTTAAAAATAAAATTAAAAAAAAAACCTTTTTACTCCTAAACAGTTTAGAATTAAAAAATGAAACTTTCTGTGGTTGTAAAAGAATATTTGAGGTTGGAGTAGCCCAAATTTTAAGATTCCAAGTTGAAGCGATTTCCTGCAATGCATTTTATGAATATGAATTTGACGTTTCTTAAAAATAAGGTTAAAAGAAAACCTTTTTTCTCCTAAACGTTTAAAATTAAAAATTGGAGCTTTCTGAGGTTGTAAAAGAATGTTTGAGGTTTTCCCTAATTGGTGTAGATCCAATTTCAAAATAGTCCAAAGACATTTATCACAAACTAGCTGTACAAGAGGTCGGAATCAACCTAGAAACTTTGTGCATTTCTCTTTCCTTTGCAGTCTCTTCCTAGGCTCCTTTCTTTCCGAACAGTTTTCCTATCATGCCAGTCTCTGTTCATTCTTTTTCTTCTATTACTAGACACATTCCAGTCCTTCTCTCCATTATATAGTATTTTTGTATATAATCCATTATCTTCTTTATTTAGTCTCATTCTTCGTTTATTAGCTTCGATCCAGTGTCTCTCCTCTCTGCCTAATCTCTTTCCTTATGCTCAAATCTCCTTTCTGACTTTCCAGTATCTGTTCAGTCTCATTACAGCGTCCCTCCTTTCTGCCCAATCTCTTCCATTCTTTCTAGTCTATATTCAGTTTGTTTCTTTTGCTACCAGCATCTTTTTTCTCTGTTCAGACTCTTACAGAAAAAAGAGTCTCTTTCTTGTCTCTCTACTCCACGTATTAGTCTCTTTTCAGTTTTTCTCAACTCTGCCTAGTATCTTTCTTGCTTGTACCTGGTTCAGGGAACCAAATCGAATTGTGGCCAAAGTGTTAAAATGATTTTGGATTTTATCGTATCAAAAAATTTTTGTTTAAATTCCATATCACGCCAATTACCGGGATGAAGAAGCGGTGTCATCTTCTTATTCATATCCCGACATTCTTCATTCACCATCTGGCCATCGAGAGCTGCGTCGTCTGCGTCCCCGCCGAGCCCAATCCGGTAATACCAACCGAAGGACGGTATTCCGCCACTAATTTAAATAACACGAGTGAAAGGGATTTGAACTTTTCGTTAGTGGTAAAAAAAAACCAGCACCGATAGAGGATCGACCAATGTTCCCACGAAGGTGAAGTCCTTTCTCGCTCACTCGCCCAGTCCACTTAGCACGCCGATCTCTTTCTCATTCTTGCTTCATCTTCATTTCTTCCATCTCTTTCCTTCTCCTTCCATCTTTAATGCCGGCCAGCTTTCCAGTCGGCCTGCTTTGAAGCTAACCTTAAAGTCTCCGTTTTAAAGACTTCTCGGTTGTACTCGTTCTCTTTCTTCATCTTTTTGCTTTTCGTCTCGTTTCGTCTTTCTCTCTTCTTCTTCTTCGAAAAGACCAACACCGCCGGCAATTACTCCTCGATAACTCGGCCGATTTTCCATTGAGAAGGTAACCAGAGACAAAGAGAGAACTAAAAGAGAGTTTCTTAAGACCCTGTTCGTGATTTGCTTCGGAAGGTGGGTTAACGTCTTTTTTCTTTTCAATTTTATCTCTCTCTCTTTCGCTCTTTATTCGTGCTTTTTTCTTCTTCGTCATCGGTGAAGAAGAGAAAACCGGCAACGTGCGATCAAAAGATTTGTGGTGAGATTTTCTTGTTGCGTGTTTCAACCTGTCGTTATGACGTAACTTGTATAAAGTTAAGAATTAGATGGAAATATTTTTGTTTGATTTTTTTTGGATCTTACTCTTTTATGTGGAAAGGACAAAAGCTTTTCTGTCAGCTTGTAACCAGCCCCTGACAGCTGCGAATGTGTGCTTGCTCCATATAGATACACCAGGACATTGAGAGGTGGTGGTGGTGGTGGAGAGGAGCAAAGGGGGAAATAGCGGGTGGTTGTGAAGTCAAGAAGGGTGAAATGTGAAATTTACCTTCCCCCTCTCGCCTCCTTTTCACGTCCTAGACACAAAGCTTCGTTGACTGTCCCTTTTATTTCGGCCAGATGTTCCAACTCCCTTCATGGTTATAATTATTGCCATTGTTTGTATTCTTGCTAAATTATTTTTAAATTAATTAAAATTAAGATTAGAACTTCAACAATGCTCTTTTCTCTCTTTTTAAACGTTAATTTTAAAGGTGCTCGTCGTCGGCACTCGAACCGATTAAAAATTCAAACGGGTTAAGTGCTCTTTAAATGGAAACGAAGAACACAAAAAAAAATTTAAATCATTTTTTTAACTTTATATCATTGAAGTGAAATAGACGAGTTCGAAGTAGTAGCGTTAGAAATCGAAGTGTGTCACTGGGTTATAGGAGATCATCGAGCAAATCTCTCTTTTGCAAGATTCGAGATGCTTAGAGTAGGTAAAAGAAAATGGTAGGGATAATAAACGCGGTGACCGGTTAAATTGTATCTCTTTTTTTTCCCTTTATCATCGTCATTTCGTTTAAATCATTCCGTTTTATATCTTTGATGCTTTTTTATTTTCTTTCCATTTGGAAATTGACGGTGTGGTTTTAAAATGGTGGGAAAGGTCGTAACCTTTTACCGTAGTTTACACAATGGGAGAACCGACTGCGTTAGAAATGCAGGAATTCGGGGGGAAATTGCGAGCAACCTCTCCTCAACTCGCGACTCCACGACTCTTAGAACTCCAACTAGAGATAATTTGCTGTCTCAATGGATTAAAATCCGATTTCAATTCATAAATTTTAAACTAAATTATAGAACAACCTTGATATGTCGGACAAAATATTATTAATCATGCTATTAATATTAAAAACATCAGTACATTTAAATATAAATGTTAGCGAAAAATTCATAACATTTTCACATTTTTGTATTTTTCGCGATATCTGTCTCTGAGAGCAAAAGTGAAAAAGAGCAATATTGCTAACTGTAAAATTTGCTACAACTTTTGTTCTAAAACTTTTTTCGTAGCAAGCTCCGATATCCGAGTGTTACCATGTACTACTTTGAAAACGACGAAATTCAAAAAATTTTCTTAATTTCGTATTTTTCGCGATATCTATGCATCTGAGAGCAAAAATACAAGAGAGCAATATCGTTAGTAGTAAAATTTGCTACAACTTTTGTTCTAAAACTTTTTTCGTAGCAAGCTCCGATATCCGAGTGCTACCATGAACTACTTTGAAAACAACGAAATTCATAACATTTTCATAATTTCTTATTTTTCTCAATATCTATTCATCTGAGAGCAAAAGTGCAAAAGAGCAATATTGTTAGTAATAAAATTTGCTACAACATTTGTTCTAAAAGTTTTTTTGTAGCAAGCTCCGATATCCGAGTGCTACCATGAACTATTTTGAAAACGACGAAATTCATAAAATTTTCATGTTTTCGTATTTTTCTCAACATCTATCCATCTGGGAGCAAAAGTGCAAGAGAGCAATATTGTTAGTAATAAAATTTGCTACAACTTTTGTTCTAAAAGTTTTTTTGTAGCAAGCTCCGATATCCGAGTGCTACCATGAACTACTTTGAAAACGACGAAATTCATAAAATTTTCATATTTTCGTATTTTTCTCAACATCTATCCATCTGAGAGCAAAAGTGCAAGAGAGCAATATTGTTAGTAATAAAATTTGCTTCAACTTTTGTTATAAATGTTTTTGTGTGGCAAGCTCCGATATCGAAGTGCTATCTAGCTACTTTGAAAACAACAAAATTCATAAAATTTTCATATTTTCGTATTTTTCTCAATATCTATCCATCTAAGAGCAAAAGTATAAGAGAGCAATATTGCTAAGTATAAAATTTGCTACTACTTTTGTTCTAAAAATTTTGTTGTAGCAAGCTCAGATATCCAAGTGGTACCATGGACTACTTTGAAAACAACGGAATTTATCAAATTTTCATATTTTCGTATTTTTCTCAATAACTATCCATCTGAGAGCAAAAGTGCAAGAGAGCAATATTGTTAATTATAAAGTTTTCTACAACTTTTGTATTAAAATATTTTTTCTAAAACGTTCCGAATCCCGTGCTTAGACTAACTAAAGTAATCTTTTCTAATCGTGATTCTTTCGTAATGTTTTTTAGCGGTGTTCAAGCATTCTCATGAGATGTTCATCAAAATCTTGTTATAATCAAAATAAAAATTGTGGACTAGAAAGTTGCTGGCCAACTTCGCAGAGATGATTTTTTTTTATGTGTTGGTTGAGTAGATTTGATGGATGAGTTTAGGGGAGGTCCAATTATCGATATAGACAGTGTTTTGCTGACCGAAAGCTCATAGTCTCTCTTTGGCAAACGTCTGGTTCGTTGTTTGCCCATCGTCTACGTTTAAAACGCTCGACGGAGCGGGATTACGTTTTGAATCAATTCCTTTTTTTATTTCATTTTCATTATTACTCAATGTTTATCTGTTTTAACACGTGTAAACTAAACTAAACTACATTCATTGTTGTTGTTTTCGTTTCAAAAAACAAGGTTAAATGACGAGTTCAAATTCGTTTTAAAAAGAAAAACATAAAACAACACCACACATAATGAATAAGAACACGTGTTTGAACGAATAAGTCCCGCATTGTTCACTGAAGACAATTAAACGGATTCGGAACGAAACGTTCTTTGTGTTATTACGGTTTTTGTTAAAACACAAAAAAATTTAATAAGTTACAATTACGTCATGAAAGGTCGCGCACAAAAACGTCCTTGAGGAATATTTCTGAAAATACCGTTTGTGTGAACTTTTACTTTTTCCGTTATAATAAACTGTTGGTTTAGAAAGTTAAAAATGAGGGTTGTAAGGAGGGACGTAAAAAATAGCCGAAGGGGAACGAGATAAAAAGGAGTTTATTAAGTGCAAAAAATTTAATGAAGTTGTTTTTTTTTAATGAAGATATATATAAAGGGGAGGATGAAAGAAAACGTATTTTTTTTAATTGCGTAATTATTAAACCGGTAAATTTAAATAAATCAAGTTTCATTTTGTATCTGCAAAATGTGACTGTTAACCTTTTAAAAGAACCAACGTTTAAAGTTTCTCGTTGAAAACGGTTCACGTTGTAGGCCAACCACAATATGCAGTTAGTTATTCGTGAAATGTCAGGAATACGATCGATACACGCGTTATTTGCATTGCTTTTATATAAAATGAGTTAACTTTCTATATTAAAATAAAAATTTTGCGATCTTAATTTAATTAATTATTTACGTTGTTTATTGTGTAAGAAATTTTGGGTTGTTTTAAGTTTTTAAATTTTATAATTTGGTGCAATCTAACCTCAAACGTTTCTATATAACCTCAAAAAGTTTCATTTCTTAAATTTGAATCGTTTCGGAGAAATTAACTTTTTCTCTAAGAGATGTCAAATTTAATCGGTGATTTTCAAAAATTAATATTAAATGAGTGGTTCACCATGGAAATTTGAAATTTGGTATAACCTAACCTCAAACGTTCTTGTATAACCTCANAATCAGCGATTTTTAAAAATATATATCACATGAATGGTTCATCTTGGAAAGTTCAAATTTGGTATAACGTAACTTCAAACGTTAATTTATAACCTCAAAAAGTTTCGTTTCTTAATTCCTAGTCGTTTTGGAGAGAACAATTTTTTCTTTAACCTCACTTTTAATGCAATCTTCAAAAATTCATATAATATGTATTATTGATTTTGGAACTTTAAAATTTGGTATAATACAACCTCAAACATTCCTTTGTAAGCTCAAAAAGTTTCATTTTTTAAATCCCAACCAATTCGGAGAAAAAAAAATTTTTAACCTCACTTCTACCAACTGTCAAATTTAATCAGCGATTTTTAAAAATATATATCACATGAATGGTTCATCTTGGAAAATTCAAATTTGGTATAACGTAACTTCAAACGTTAATTTATAACCTCAAAAAGTTTCGTTTCTTAATTCCTAGTCGTTTTGGAGAGAACAATTTTTTCTTTAACCTCACATTTAATGCAATTTTCAAAAATTCATATAAAATGTATTATCGATTTTGGAACTTTAAAATTTGGTGTAATACAACCTCAAACATTCCTTTGTAAGCTCAAAAAGTTTCATTTACTAAATCCTAACCGATTTGGAGAAAAAAATTTTTTTTACCTCACTTTTAAAAGATGTCAAATTGAATCGATAATTTTCAAAAATTAATATTAAATGAGTGGTTCACCATGGAAATTTGAAATTTGGTATAACCTAACCTCAAACGTTCTTGTATAACCTCAAAAAGTTTCATTTACTAAATCCTAACCGATTTGGAGAAAAAAAATTTTTTTTAACCTCACTTTTAAAAGATGTCAAATTGAATCGGTGATTTTCAAAAATTAATATTAAATGAGTGGTTCACCATGGAAATTTGAAATTTGGTATAACCTAACCTCAAACGTTCTTGTATAACCTCAAAAAGTTTCATTTACTAAATCCTAACCGATTTGGAGAAAAAAAATTTTTTTTAACCTCACTTTTAAAAGATGTCAAATTGAATCGGTGATTTTCAAAAATTAATATTAAATGAGTGGTTCACCATGGAAATTTGAAATTTGGTATAACCTAACCTCAAACGTTCTTGTATAACCTCAAAAAGTTTCATTTACTAAATCCTAACCGATTTGGAGAAAAAAAATTTTTTTTAACCTCACTTTTAAAAGATGTCAAATTGAATCGGTGATTTTCAAAAATTAATATTAAATGAGTGGTTCACCATGGAAATTTGAAATTTGGTATAACCTAACCCCAAACGTTCTTGTATAACCTCAAAAAGTTTCATTTACTAAATCCTAACCGATTTGGAGAAAAAAAATTTTATTTAATCTCACTTTTAAAAGATGTCAAATTGAAACGGTAATTTTCAAAAATTAATATTAAATGAGTGGTTCACCATGGAAATTAGAAATTTGGTACAACCTAACCTCAAACGTTCTTGTATAACCTCAAAAAGTTTCATTTACTAAATCCTAACCGATTTGGAGAAAACCATTTTTTTCTTTAACCTCACTTTTAAACGATGTCAAATTGAATCGGTGATTTTCAAAAATAAATATTAAATGAGTGGAACACCATGGAAAGTTGAAATTTGGTACAACCTAACCTCAAACGTTCTTGTATAACCTCAAAAAGTTTCATTTACTAAATCCTAACCGATTTGGAGAAAATCATTTTTTTCTTTAACCTCACTTTTAAAAGATGTCAAATTGAATCGATAATTTTCAAAAATTAATATTAAATGAATGGAACAACATGGAAAGTTGAAATGTGGTATAACCTAACCTCAAACGTTCTTGTATAACCTCAAAAAGTTTCATTTACTAAATCCTAACCGATTTGGAGAAACCAATTTTTTTCTTTAACCTCACTTTTAAAACATGTCAAATTAAATCGATGATTTTCAAAAATTAATATTAAATGAGTGGTTCACCATGGAAAGTTGAAATTTGGTACAACCTAACCTCAAACGTTCTTGTATAACCTCAAAAAGTTTTATTTCTTAAATCCTAACCAATTTGGAGAAAACAATTTTTTTACCTCACTTCCAACTGATGTTAAACTAAAAAAGGAGGTTAGTTATAATCAAACTTTTCGTGTTTCTTTACAAAATATTATTATTTAAACAGAAAAATCTTAAAGAATGAGTCCAAACTCGATATGTTTATATCCAAAAACAACGGAGATACAATCATTTAAACATGAAGTTTTTAGGTTAAGTATTAAACCGGAAGTGATGATATCTTCGTTGTTTTTTGAGATAATCCTATCGTGTTTGGGCTCATTTTAAACGATTTTTTACCTTTTAGAAGATTATAGATGTAAAAATGCTTTTTCCTAAACACATTTTCAACTAAGCCTAAGCCTTTTTTAATCCCCACTTTATAATTACTGAACATTAATATAAATTATAGTTAAATATTTTGATTTAATAGTTACAGTCTAGATCCATTCTAAATCCTACGTTGTACAACTTGTGAATAACTAATTTGAATTTTGCATAAATTGGTCATAGAATCGACCCCTTTCCGCATCCGTCCTCCCACACCCCCTAAATGGGCTCCATAACGGCCGCAACCGCCGCCCAACGTAGTCGAAGCGTAATTTTGGGCCGGCGATAGCCATAAATATTTAAATTAGCGTAGGTAAATGCGGTGTACGCCCAAGTTGCCAAACCAAGCAAGCACAGCATTTACTACCATGCCATAAGGGCCGGCCCCATAGTACTCGAGCAAGTAGCACCAGTTCTGCTCAGTTCGGCAGATATTAAACGTGCTCAATCACGCGGTCGACACGCCAAAAACGCAATCGTCTCCTAACCCTCGTGATTTAAAGCTTTTAATAATAGCGGACTCGTAAAGAGGTTCTAAAGCTAAATCAAAAACTTGGTTTCTTTAAATCATCATTTTTCCTTTTTCAATTAAGATGCGAGTTGAGACGACATTGGAAACAATTCAATGTTACGAAATTGACCGAGAAAATGAGAACGAGATCGTAATAATAACGCGTAATAACATATGACCTAATGGTGGGTGCATGAATATGCATTCTAAATGTCACGTTGTGAAATTTGCACAGCTCTTAATTCGCAATTTCAATGGGAATGTTATTCTTTAAGAAACTTTATCGGTGAACTTACAATCAGTCAGCAAATCCTAAATAAATAATGTGAATCATAATAAGATAAAATTAACAATTAAAGAGAAAAATCCGTTACACAACCAACGAAAGAACTTAACGAAGTTGTGTCGAATGGAATCCCGACCTAAATACTACAAGAGTAAAACTCGTCTCTGACCTCGCCACGCGGATCTCGTCCAACTCTTCCCAATTCTACGCCCTTTACGAGATTCCCGCGTTCGAATCCTCATCCTTTTGAAGTTTCGAACTTGGTAAAACGCAAAAGCAGTCGGAGAAGTTCGGACACGAGCCACATTCAAAAAGATTTTCGAGGGCGAATCGAGCCGGAATGGAAAACCGAGACTTTTAACAGTATTAAAAAACAGAACTCGCCCAAAATGAATCCCCCCCTTTAAAATGAACTCGAACCGCTTTTCTCGATTCTTTTACTTTTTCGTTTCGATCAAAACGGTTCAAAGGATTCAAGCTAATTAATTTATAAGTTACATTTTTTTTACCTATGCGAATTAGCCCCTAATTAGATTGAATTTTACATGTATAGTATACTGATTATAACAGATGATAACAAAACGATTTTGATGAAGAAGTAGCTTAATCCTTGGCTAAAACGAAAATGGAAATGCACGATTCAAAATATTCTTTGAATTCTTCTAAATATGTAAAAGCTCTACCAACAACAATATTTAAAACCACGATTTCATCAAATTTTTATAATTTCGTACTTTGCTTAATATTTATGCATCTGAGAGCAAAAGTACAAGAGAGCAATATTGCTAAGTATAAAATTTGCTACAACTTTCGTTTTAAAAGTTTTTTTGTAACATACTTTGATATCCAAGTGTTTTACCATGAGCTGCTTTAAAAACAACAAAATTCATAAAATTTTCATAATTTCGTATTTTTCTCAATATCTATCCATCCGAGAGCAAAAGTACAAGAGATCAATCTTGTTAATAATGGAATTTGCTACAACTTTTGTTTTAAAAGTTTTTTTGTAACATGCTCCAATATCCAAGTGTTACCATAAAGTGCTTTCAATACGACAAAATTCCTAATTTCGTATTTTTCTCAATATCTATCCATCTGAGAGCAAAAGTACAAGAGAGCAATATTGCTAAGTATAAAATTTGCTACAACTTTTGTTTTAAAAGTTTTTTTGTAACATACTTGGATATCCAAATGTTATCATTAACTGCTTTAAAAACAACGAAAATCATCAAATTTTCATAATTTCGTATTTTTCTCAATATCTATGCATCTGAGAGCAAAAGTACAAAAGAGCAATATTGCTAAGTATAAAATTTGCTACAACTTTTGTTTTAAAAGTTTTTTTGTAACATGCTCCAATATCCAAGTGTGACCATAAAGTGCTTTCAATACGACAAAATTCCTAATTTCGTATTTTTCTCAATATCTATCCATCTGAGAGCAAAAGTACAAGAGAGCAATATTGCTAAGTATAAAATTTGCTACAACTTTTGTTTTAAAAGTTTTTTTGTAACATGCTCCGATATCCAAGTGTTACCATGAAGTGCTTTGAAAACAACGAAATTTATAAAATATTCATATTTTCGTATTTTTCTCAATATCTATCCATCTGAGAGCAAAAATACAAGAGAACAATATTGTTAAGAATGAAATTTGCTACAAGTTTTGTTCTAAAAGTTTTCACCTAAATCGGAAGCTTTCTAGTTTTAGGTCTAGTGTTAGTGCTAGATTGTGGTGTATTTTTATTGAATTAAAGGTAGAGTGAACACTAAACCTACAACTGCTAGAATCATTCGAATTTATGTGCATTAAAATTATTTATTCAAGCATTTTAAAGTATTTAAATATCATTTTCGGGGACATTCATTTGGGAAATTCAACCCGAACGCAGAGAAAACAATGACTCCAACTCTAAACTATAAATATGATAGGAGCTGTAATTAGTTGGACGCTCGTAACAATTCCATTTTACAGAAATTGTTTTTGGTAACTCCGCGTGTTTAATTAAAACTAACGTTTCAAAATTTCTACCTGAAAAAGGAATCCCATATTTTTTTTCCTCCCCCTATCGGGGATTTCTATCTCCTTGTGGAAGGGAGTGTGTGTATTCGGGGTTTGGTCCTTTATAATCGTATATTCTCCCGAACAATAGATCCCTTACAAGGGCTAGATCGTGTTTGGTGCAAGGTCTAAAAATGGAAAAGGGAGAAAGAATTCTTGTCTGTCCAGGTAGAAATGTCCGAACGAAATTAATGTTAGAAAAAAAGCGTGAAGGCGACGAAAATTGCAAAAAAAATATATTTTTTTTTGTGTTGAAAAAAGTGGACCCGCGTTGAAAATTGGGTCGAAAGCGCTCAATTTAACAGGTGGTGGCGGTGCTCCCTCGCGTTAGATGACACGTTTTAATTAAACTCCCCTCGGACAACGGATCACAAAATTTCAATTCCAATTATTCGCGCTTCGTTGGATAGCTACTCTCCGACGTTATAAATGACTATCCATTCTCTCGACCGTTTTCAGTTTGATAAATTTCAATATTTCCAAACCCAATTTTACTTTGTTCATTTTCTTTTAAGTAATTAAAACTCGACCATTATTTCCTAAATAATTTTAAAAATTTTCCAAAATAATTTATATTTACATCTATAAGCGTCTAAAAAATAAAAAATCATTTAAAATGAGCCCAAACACGATAGGATTATCTCAAAAAACAACCAAGATATCATCACTTCCGGTTTAATACTTAACCTAAAAACTTCATGTTTAAATGATCGTATCTTCGTTGTTTTTGAAGATAAACATATCGAGTTTGGACTCATTCTTTAAGATTTTTCTGTTTAAATAATATTTTACAACTGACTAATTTAATGATAAAGAATAAAAGAAACAAATCTAGAAAAACTTGTTTGCTAAAGAAAAAAGAAATGACAGAATTAATTTTATTTATTTATTTGCTGTTATAAATGATGGGTAATATGTTGCAGTTAAAATTAAATTTGCCACAATTTCTGCTCAACATGTAATTTTGAAAAAAATCACAAAAATGTGCTCTTCATAGAAATAGGATAACTTTCTTTCATATTTGCTGCTAAATATGATCAAGAATGCAATAGCGATCAAATTAAATTAATCTAAAGTTTTGCTCAACCTGTAATTGGCAAAAATTCAAGGTAAACTGGTTTCATAAAGACATAAAAACTGGCAAACATAATTTTCTTTCTGGATTCGCTATCTTAGATGATGATGAGTACGATAGAGTTGAAATTAAATTGATCAGAAATTCTGTCCAGGCAAAAATTTGCAAAATTGCTTGATTATGCATTTTCAGACATGGCAAGTATTTATATATTCAATAGATTATGAACAATACAACTGAAATTGTTAATTATATACTAGAGATTACCGTTTAGAATAATTAATTTATATTATAGCATTAGATTAATATATATTTAGCAAATTAATTCGATCGATTGATTGGATAACATCAGTTACGGGATTATCTTTAATGATACATGGAAATGTGATTAAAATTTGATATTTAATCGAACGGCATAAAAACTCCCATCAAATATTTATGAATATTAAAAATAACGAGATTTCACGTCAAATTTAATGGATTTCCCCCATCGAAAATCTGTTGACGGTTTAATGTCCGATGCGTGTCGCGATTTTGTTGCCGCTAATTGCTCAAATTAATTGCTAATCGATAATTCAATTAGCCTCCCCTTCATTTACCACAACAAAATAAAAATAAATCAAAAAACCTCTCGAATCATCACGATAATCATTTGAAAGAAATATTAAGAAACTTGAGAAAAATTCAAGAATCATCATGTGGCTTAAAAATCGAAAGTGTTATAAAACTTCTATTACATGATAATTACCTTCAGGTTTAAAATGACAACCTCAATTTTGACATATTTGTAGTCTTCATTAAAAATCCTTTAAAATGAGTACAAACACGACATATTTATCTTCAATATTAATGAAGTTATGGTCAACTTCCGGTTAAGAATGTCAACGTCAATTTTGACATATTTGTAATCGTGAAAAATCCTTTAAAATGAGTCCAAACATGATACGTTTAATTCCAATAATACTCGAAATATAAGCAACTTCCGGTTTGAAATGTCAATGTCATTTTGACATATTCTTAATTTTTATAAAATGTCTTAATATTTGTCATAAAAACAAAAATATAATAAAAAGAAATAAAAAAATTAAGGTTGGTATTAATATTTAAAAATTAAATTGCTATGTTCATTGTTGCTAATTTCGGGTTTAATGTTTTTTATTCTAACTTTTTTGTTTTTTGAGATAATCTTTGGACTCAATTTAAAGGTTTTTTAATGAAGATGACAAATATGTTAAAATTGACGTTGACGTTTCAAACCGGAAGTAATTGTGTTTCCATTAATATTAAAGTTAAATATGTCGAGTTTGGAATTATTTTAAAGGATTTTTTATGAAGTTGCCAAATATGTCAAAATTAAAAGTTGAAAGTTCGAATTTTTTGGTTTTTAGAGATAAATGCCTCAAGTTTGGACTCACTTTATTTCGCCTCAAATCACCGAGGTCGCTTGCGGGGGAGGAAAGATTCTAACTAGTTATTTTTAAATTTAATAAAATAGAGGTTGGTAGCCCTTTCTATCATTTCGATTTTTTTGACATTTCTTGTCAAGTTTTAATTAATTTATTATTAATTATCTAATAAGTGTTTTATTGTGTTTATTCTTCACGAATCGATCCTTTTTAGTTATAATTCAGTAAGTAAATAGTTTTTATCGACATGAAACTCTTTTCTAAAATAATCTTTGCTTTAATTAATCTTGGGTTGAGATTAAAAGAAATTACCAAGATTTTTGGTTTTATTAATGTAATTATCACTTCAATTTTTTAGTTGAATAACAATTTAAATTATAAATTAATAATTTCATTAATAATATTACTCTAAAAATTAGTTATTTTTAAATTTGATAAAATTGAGGTTGGTAGCCCTTCCTATCATTTCGATTTTTGACAGAATCAAGTTTTAATTAATTTATTATTAATTATCTAATTATTAAGTGTTTTATTGTGTTTATTCTTCACGAATCGATCCTTTTTAGTTACAACTCAGTAAGTGAATAGTTTTTATGGACTTGAAATTCTTTTCTAAAATAATCTTTGCTTTAATTAATCTTGGGTTGAGATTAAAAGAAATTACCAAGATTTTTGCTTTTATTAATGTAATTATCACTTCAATTTTTTAGTTGAATAACAATTTAAATTATAAATTAATAATTTCATTAATAATATTACTCTAAAAATTAGTTATTTTTAAATTTGATAAAATTGAGGTTGGTAGCCCTTCCTATCATTTCGATTTTTGACAGAATCAAGTTTTAATTAATTTATTATTAATTATCTAATTATTAAGTGTTTTATTGTGTTTATTCTTCACGAATCGATCCTTTTTAGTTACAACTCAGTAAGTGAATAGTTTTTATGGACTTGAAATTCTTTTTTAAAATAATCTTTGCTTTAATTAATCTTGGGTTGAGATTAAAAGAAATTACCAAGATTTTTGGTTTTATTAATGTAATTATCACTTCAATTTTTTAGTTGAATAACAATTTAAATTATAAATTAATAATTTCATTAATAATATTTCTCTAAAAATTAGTTATTTTTAAATTTGATAAAATTGAGGTTGGTAGCCCTTTCTATCATTTCGATTTTTTTGACAGAAACGGTTTCTTGTCAAGTTTTAATTAATTTATTATTAATTATCTTAATTGTTAAGTGTTTTATTGTGTTTATTCTTCACGAATCGATCCTTTTTAGTTATAACTCGGTAAGTAAATAGTTTTTATCGACATGAAATTTTAATTAATCTTGGTGTACTTGAAATCGTATAACATGATTGGCGCTTAGCTTTACCCTTTCAAACAAAAAGTGTTTTAGGTCTTTCGGTATTCTGCATTTTTTCTAAAATAAGTTGGACACCTTTACCTACCAGACAGCATGAAAATCTCTTAAAATGATAAAATGTCGCTTAGTCAAGTGATGTATAACAACGCGGTCCAATTATCAAGTTGATTTCGAATTTGTAAGGAATCGAAATGCGAAATTGTTGGAAAATGTAACCAACGCGATTCTCTGTATGCACGTGTAATGAAGCGACACAAACGCCACCTTCAATGCACCTACACACACAAATACAGACACAAATAGAAATCGAGAAAGATAGAGAGACGTTACGGGAAGCGATGCGATGGGTAGTGATCGAGAAAGATGGAAAGCGAGAGTGACGGAGATGGCGAGATCGAATGTGATTGTTGGGCGCCGCGACGCCGACGCCGCCATAAGCGGCCATAAATCATAACGCGCCCGCCGGCAACGGCAACGGCCCGGAACCCGACGTAGTACATCGCGTCGCACCAGAGACGAGTCCGGAATTTAATTAAAACAATTGCCAACTGTAACGAAGTAATTTACAGGCGCAAGTTAACGTCGAGGAGGTTGGTTGTCCTGGTTGGGTGACGTGTTATTGTTTTTTTTTTTAGTTCATTCTCATTTTAAGATAAGTATCTTAAATATTTATTAATTTTAATTATATTTTCGCCTGTCATTGTTATGTCAAATGAACTTATGTCAATACACCTAATATACAAAATTCCTAATATCGAAATATTCCAACACCTTTGACAGAAGGAAAATTTCGTTTTCCAGACAGAATTTGCTTTAATTCATTTAAATCAGTTCGATTTATAAACTTATTCGTGTTTAGTTTAACTTAAAAGTTTTCACTTCATTTCCAAAGACCTTGAAACTTACCTACTTACAACTTTTTCCATCGACTAATTTTTCTGGAGATTCGAATTTCGCTGTTTCGGGTTCTAACTCGAGTCATTCTTGTCAAATCTAAATAAATCGCACCAACAATCGATTCGAAACCTAGCTAAAACCCACCTAGAGTTCAGAGATATCTACCTCGCCCCGGAAAAAAAGCAATTGGTTACGAATGTTCAAAAAGAATTAGAAACGAAATGGAAAGGATTGATCAAAAGAAAAGGACGGCGCAAGGTAAAAGGGAATGATTTGAGAAATGCGACATGGGACCATGAGATCATTTTATGGAGTACAGAAACTAAACTGCTTTGCAAGAGACCAGGTCGTGTATACTAAAGAAAAGCATCCATGCAGAGAGCCTGATACTGTTCCCTTTATAAAGATCTTTATAAAGTCGATATAGATACATTGATGATGAAGAAGTCTGCACGAGGCATGTATTCCGTTTTATGAAATTGGTCGAACATTGAATCGAAACTCTTCAACAGTGCTTCGAGCATGCGACTAACGAACGTGATGATCGTCGCCTTAGACAAATGAGTCTTAGAGATAAATTTCGTTCTTCGGCTGCAATTGGTGTTTACTGGATGAGAGATCTGAGGCAGATAATGTCGAATACTGACGAATTTGTTCAGTAAGGATTGAGCATTCTTTCAAGCAACTTTCCGACTGCACTCAGGAGGCATAGGGGTCAATATGACTGTACTTGACTAGGGTTCAGAAGTTTCTCAACCAACACTAATTAATACTATTTTAGATATTGTGCTCAAGTTCAAGAAGTTCCTTCCATTTCCTGTCTTTGCATTTCTTAATCATAGCTGTCATGATATACAACGGATATACTCATTACTTATTCTGTCAACTGCCATGACATTTAATTTTTTTATGTCAAATGAGCTAATGTACAAAATCTCTAATATCGAAATAGTCTAAGTACAACTTTCTCAACATAAAACATTAATCTTAAAATTATTTAAATTCATCGTATAAAATAAAATCAAGTCTCAATTTTAATTAAGATGCCTTTTTACGTCGACCAGATGTTGCGTTGAAAAGTAAATAACGAAACTTTCACTTCTTTATCTTCATCTTAAAGCAAAAAATTATTTAAGCTATCCTCTAATTCTAACTAGATACTTCCGGTTAAAATAATAATCCAGGAAACGAGTTCAACCCATCATGTTGTAGTGGTTTAATATTGAATTTGGTTGGAACGAATTGCGCTTTCACCCGAGGATCATCTCGAATGATATCGAAAGATCACGAATATGCCTTGCGATTTCTAAATCCCTGAACCATCTCAAAAATCGAATCGGATTTAATTCTACCTGAAATAATAGCAGATATAATTTGATCTTTGGAAAGTTTTAGTTCTTATTGAAACATTTATGTTATGTAACGAAATAGCGCGATAATTTTACGACCGTTTTCAAAATTGAATAGAAACACAATCGAAATTTTAAGATCAATATGTAACTAACTGACCTACATAACAGTTGTTTTACAACTTTCACTCTAATAATAAATTGATACGATTTAGGATATAATCTTTGAATGAGAGCCACTCGATAAAGCAACTCGAAATGTAATAAATTTGGTCCAAAATCCGAACGGTCACACGATCCCATCAATATTAATGAGTGACGACCTCCGGTGGTAATCTCGGTTTTGCGCGGGTCTTCCTCCCACACGCCGATGATAATCGTCGATTTATATCGAATTTGGCACTGAATTGCTCCCATTAGATCTATCTGGTAGCAAATTTAATGAAACGTTTAAAACAACAATATAACTCTAACCCCAAAAAGATGTTCGGCATTCATTGAATTGTTTGAGTTTCACGGAATAACACCAAAACGTAGTCTTTCGCTTTCTCTGTCTCACCATTGTGCCAACAGACAATTTCTAAGCTCCTTCGTGTAACCCGGCCCTTTCTATATGTCTCTTCTACTGTATATGGAGATCACATTCATCCCCGTCTACTAGTTACACCCTTTTCCAAGTTGTCTGTCGGCAACCCTTATCATTTCAAAGGGACAACAATGACAAAACTGTGTTATGCAAATTGAACGAGTTGAAAAACGACTACAAATAAAGCCGTAATTGTTTTAATTGTGTTTGTTCCTTTTATTTATCCACCCTTTCTTTTTTTTTTGTTGCAGGTCGAGATACTCCGAGGATTCGCCGAAGAGTTGCTGCGGTTTATTGTCTATGAAACCGGGTTCGTTAAGATGGTTTATCGCGTTAATTGCTTTCGTGGCGGTTTGCTGTGTTCTCGTTGGTACCGTTTTGGGTGCAATGCGAACGTCGGGGAGGGATCATCTAACTGTATCGCTGCTTATGATTGGTAAGTTATTACATTTTTTTAATCAAAAAGGTTAAAATTGAAATAATCAGAAATTTTTAGTTTGATTTGATGTATCACACCATGTATACATCATAAAATTCACTTTTAAAAGTATAAACGTCAAAGTTTGTGTTTTGTTTTCGGCCATCTTGGATTTTTTAAGTATATAAAAATCGAAATATTCTAATTTGATGTATCACACTGTATATTTGTAATCAAATTCGTGATTACAGATACAGATGGCGTTAACTAACACTTTAGATTTCGGCCATCTTGGTTTTAAGTATTAGGATTTAACTTAGAAGAGTTGGTCTTAAAAGAGTAAAAATGTGTTTCCTGTTTTATATGCTCATATTATATAGGTAGCTTCTTTATGACGAGTTTACAATATAATTATGCAAAAAATAGTTAATTGGCAAAAATTCAAAAATGATTATCTCAAGAACGAATAGAGATTTTTAAAAATGGTTTAGTTCATAAGAAAGTACATACTTTCCTCTATAAGTGGACAAAGTTTCAATAAAGTATCTTAAGAATTACCCGCACTACCCCTGGGCTCACTTAGGCGGCCTGACGATAGTTTTACGGATTCTAGCAGAGCCTCGTTGGAGCTTCTAATGCAGACTCACTTCCCAGGAAGCCTGATGATGAGGGCCGATAATGCTACAGCGGGCTATTCCTGCAAGGCAAATACGGATTGGAGTGTGGCTAGAAAAGTCGTCACTTACACATCCGTGGACCAGGCAATTCAAACGTTTAAGCCGTTCAAATCGCCTGGAGAAGACAATATATTTCCTGCTTTGTTAAAGCAGGGGAGGTCTTTGTTGTTGCCAATTTTGGTAAAAATTTTCAGAGCGAGTGTCGCCTGGAAATATGTGCCGGCAGAATGGACTAAGGTACGGGTATCTTACATACCTAAAGCGGTCCCTACTTCTAATACCTTTCGACCCATCAGCCTAACGTCATTTCTGCTGAAAACCCTTGAAAAAGTTCTGGAACGCTGTATCCGTACGATGCCATTGGTATCTGGTCCACTGAGTCGCCACCAGTATGCTTATCAAGCGGGAAAATCAGCAGAATTGACTCTACACAACTTAGTTGGTAGAGTATCCAGGACGCTGCAGGATAAAGAAATCTTGGTTTGTGCGTTTCTGGATATAGAGGACGCAATACCACAATCTCTTGAAAGAGCTGCTCTTGACAGGGGAGTGGAAGCAACTATAGCGGGTTGGATCCGCAATATGCTAGATAGTAGAATAGTTTCTACTTCACTCCACGGTGATACGATACGCTTCAGGCCGGGAGGTGGCTGCCCGCAGGGAGGGGTGTTATCTCCCCTGCTTTGGTCCCTCCTAGTTGACGATCTGATTGCGATAGTCGAAGCCGTTGGTGTGGAAATACAAGCTTATGCTGATGACATTGTCGTTATGGTCAAAGGAACCTGTTTGCCGAGGATATCTAAAGTCCTCCAGGTGACCCTAGATACCATTTGCGCTTGGTGTAAGGGAGAGAACCTCTCAATAAACCCGCAAAAGACAATTGTTGTGCCCTTCACCAGGAAGCGAAAGTTGGATGGACTAATCCGCCCAACTATCCAAGGTGAAGAAATTCCTTTCTCAAAGGAAGTCAAATATCTAGGAGTAATCCTAGACAAAACCCTGTCATGGAATGGACATTTGCAGGGAGTTTTGCACAAAGCTAGACTATCCTTGTGGACTTGTCGCAGTCTTTGTGGAAAAAATTGGGGTCTTACCCCTGAAAGACTGTACTGGCTCTATGTGACTGTGGTTAGACCTATGATCACATACGGAGCAGCAGCCTGGTATAGGAAAGTCCGACAGACTTCAGTTATCAGTAAACTTTCACGAATTCAACGAGTAGCTGGATTGGCAATCTCTGGTGCGATAGGCACAACGCCAACTCTAGCAATGGAGGTTCTGCTTGGCCTATCTCCTCTGCATTTGCATATAGAGAAAGTGGCTAGAACAACCATTTACAGATTTAAGCAATATGCTCAAAACTGTTCCGACATGTCCTACCAATGGGCTGCGGAAGACATTATAAGCACTGATACTGTGCTATCAATGCCGTCAGATTTGGCGGTATCACTATCAGTGATTAATGCTCGATACCAGATTGTACTGCCTGAGCGGCAGTCCTGGATCGAAAATGAAAATTCTCTGGTTCGGGCAGACATTTGCTTGTACACAGATGGATCAAAAACGCCTGAAGGGGTAGGAGCAGGAGTATACTGCCAGACACCTCGAATTAAGCAAGCCTACAGCCTGGGTACGTACTGTACTGTATTCCAGGCGGAAGTATTTGCTATTGACATGGGTGCTAAAATCCTTCTTGAAAGAGGGGTGAAGAACATGACAGTACGAATTTTCTCAGACAGTCAAGCCGCTCTCCAGGCGCTGCAAGCCGTGAAAACGGTGTCGGCTCTGGTTAATGATTGTAAGAGAACATTAAACACACTGAGTTGTGATAACAGAGTCTCTCTGATCTGGGTCCCGGGTCACTCTGGGGTTGCTGGCAATGAAGCGGCAGATAAGCTAGCACGAGATGGCAGCGCTGAAGCGTTTGTGGGACCGGAACCAGCAGTTGGTGTATCATTTGCGATGGCCAAATATAGGATTGGACTGTGGGCTGAAGAGAGACTTCGCCTACTGTGGACCAGTTCTCCTGGAATGAGACATGCTAAGGTGTTTATTAACATCGCCACTGTCAAACCCGGGAATATTTTAGGACTTGCCCGTAGTAGCATAAAAGTTCTAATGGGTGTTTTTACTGGGCACTGCCGATTAAAAGCACACCTCAACTTGTTGGGTTTAGCCGACGATGTTGAATGCCGACTATGTGCGGAGGAAGCAGAGACGGTTGAGCATGTTTTATGCCACTGCCCTGCCGTTAACCGTATCAGATTCTCGATTTTTGGGTCGCAGTTTATCTCCTCAAAAGATCTGAATGACCTTTCGCCGAGCAAGGTATTAATGTTCGTTAAGAGCATTGGACTGCACGGTGAAATTTGATAACGATATCTATCGGGGTACAATAAATCCTTAGGGTCGCGGTGCAAGGTTGGTTGGTCCGCTTACCCGATATGTATTCTATGTAATGTAATCTTAAGAATTCGATTTTTCACGATTTTTTAAAACTACTTCCAACTACTTTTAAAACAACAAAATTCATCAAATTTTCATAATTTCGTATTTTTCTCAATATCTATTCATCTGAGAGCAAAAGTGCTAAAGAGCAATATTATTAGTAATAAAATTTGCTACAACTTTTGTTCTAAAAGTTTTTTTGTAGCAAGCTCCGATATCCGAGTGCTACCATGAACTACTTTGAAAACGACGAAATTCATAAAATTTTCATATTTTCGTATTTTTCTCAACATCTATGCATCTGAGAGCAAAAGTACAAGAGAGCTATATTGCTAAGTATAAAATTTGCTACAACTTTTATGCTAAAAGTTTTTTTGTAACATGCTCCGATATCCAAGTGTTACCATGATGTACTTTCAAAACAACGAAATTTATCCAATTTTCATATTTTCGTATTTAGAGGTTTCTCAACCAACACTAATTGAGCCTCTATCTTTGGATATCTTTCGAAAATTCAAGTAATCATTAAAGACATGCAGGAAGGCTCTTTCTGGTTCTTAATTGGGCAAGGGATCGTCTTGCTTCTCTATCTGTGGTATAACGGTGATCTTTTGCGGTTTTCTTAACTGTTACTTTGCTGTGTGCTCCAATACTTCTGTTTTCTATGGGCAGTATGAAATTCTTTTTATTACGCACTCTAGTTGACTTTTTGTTACTTCAACTTTCTTCTTTTTCACTTCCAAGTCCAGTATTCAGCAAACTCTTCTAAAGCAAGTGTTGGTCATTGATCTAGTGAGTCATATCCTCCTCAAGTCTTGTTTTTGCGTTGAAATCTCCGCAGATTTTATCGTCCGCTCTCAACTTTCCTTCCAACTTGTTAAAAAGTCTTTCAAATTCCGAATCTACTTGGTTTAGGAAAAAATGAACAGGCTAAAGGGTAAGGTAAAAGAAAGTTTGTGTTCTTATGGAATTGCAGCACTTATTGGTTATATGAAAAAGTCTTTTAAGTACCGTTCCAAATGAAACCATGAATTTTTATGAAATGAAGACACTGCTAGGATCTTTTCTGCCGACTTATTCTCTATTACTTGCATAATACGGCATTAGCATTATCAATATAGTCAATTCCATATGTGTAATATATTAATTAATCAGCATCTTGTGGATACTCTTCAAATAGTAAGTTGGGTGTGTTGATTAGAAATTCTTGTTTATTCTCTGAATCGCTTTCCTTCTCCATGTTATACCATAATAATAAATCACGCTTCAGATTTGTAACAATATAGAGTTTTAAAACATTAGGATTCGTTTCTTCAGGTTAAGTTATTGGAGGAAATTCTCATCTGATTAAAAGTAAAACCAAATATCTAAACAGAGAATATTTTATAACCAAAAATTAAAAAGAAAAGGTAACAAACCAAATTTGTCATGATTATATCCACATTTGTCGCTCCATTTCTTTTCTTAATACTTTTTTACCTTGAGGTTATTGACATTAATAAAATTTTTTTGACAGTTTTCCATTTTGACTTTAAAACGGTTGCTATGGCAACGCGATACGATGAAAATGACCAATTCTTTCTTTAATGTTTTTGAACATAACCCTAAAATCATTTCATTTAAACATGATAACAAAAATATAAAATAAATTATAAAAACTTACCTTTTGAATCATTTTAAAGTCGATTTGATTAATTGGTATTTCGTATTTAAAAGTTGGTAGCCCTTTTTGTGTTTGTATCAAACTTCATAGTGACGCTTTAATCTGTGTATAACAAGAAGAACAATATAACGTGTATATAAAAGAATTAAACGATTCTAAAAGTATTTCGAATCGTTTAAAACGATTTAAAAGTTGTATTACATAATCATCATTAATAAAACGCACAAGGTTGTTACCAACGTTAAAATAAAATAATGAAATGTCATCAACACCTAACCTTAACCTATAAAAAAAAGTGGTATTGTCTAATTCATTTTTGGAAAAATAATTTAGAATTAAAAGGTGATGTAATAATTTGAAATGAGTCTAAAAATTACAAACACATGTAACGCATGAAAACGTGTTCTTGCGGCGCGAACCAAATCTAGTGTAATAATTCCCGGTCACGTCCGGAAAGAGGAACGATGCGCTGAATTTTAAGTACAAATAGGTGTGTACATTGGGTCCGAGGACGAGGAATCGTCGCAACGCTGCAGGCAAATGGGGACATCTGTAAAACGGTCGCATTTCGACTGCAATAATCCAAATAAAACGAACAATTAATTCCCCGCGGGGTCATCGCCGAGGCGCATAACAACACAAAAAAGAAAACTATTATTGTACCGTTTTGGATTGCGGTTTTGGCCAGGTAAATTTCTTATTTATTAAATGAAACGAAATTAGATAGCGATAATGAAATTGAAACAAATTAAAATTTGTGTTTAATTACATCATTCGACGTAGCGTTCTCCCATTAACCTTCTCGACATTTACCTAACTGGATTTCCCTTCCGACGGAGGTATCTCATAAATCTTGAAATTACCTCCTCTTGCTTCACCTTCGTCTACCCAGTTAAAATTTTCCTAATTCTTCGAGATTGGAAATTAAGCTTAAAACTCGATTTCCGACCGTCGACGTCGAGAAAAGAGGCAAAAGTACCTGGCGCGGAAATAACATCAACTTTGACTGCCTTAAATTTAATTTAAACTAAATGCATATTTAATCAGTACGACACAATGGACCGCTTTCCCTCAGGGGGGATTTCCCTTTGCTTCCCCACCGGAGACACGTCAATTTGAACTAGACAATACGGAAGCACGCCACCCCTCGCGCAATTCCCCATCCCTTCGTATCCTTCAGGGATGCAATGCGTAGCTCACCCAAAGTTAATTATCGCATTACTAAACTCGATGGATTGTTGATGTCTATTCTGATGATGAAATAAATTATTAATACAGTCAAATCTAAGTCTAAACACATCGATAAAAACTATTTATTTACTGAGTTGTAACTAAAAAGGATCGATTCGTGAAAAATAAACATAATAAAACACTTAATTATAATAAATTAATTAAAACTTGACAAGAAATCATTTCTGTCAAAAAATCGAAATGAAAGGAAGGGCTACCAACCTCAATTTTATCAAATTTAAAAATAACTAAATAATATTTTTAATGAAATTATTTATTTAAAATTTAAATTGTTATTAAACTAAAAAATTGAAGTGATAATTACATTAATAAAAGCAAAAATCTTGGTAATTTCTTTTAATCTCAACCCAAGATTAATTAAAGCAAAGATTATTTTAGAAAAGAATTTCAAGTCGATAAAAACTATTTACTTACTGAGTTGTAACTAAAAAGGATCAATTCGTGAAGAATTAACATAATACAACACTTAATAATTAAGATAATTAATAATAAATTAATTAAAACTTGATTAAGTCAAAAAATCGAAATGATAGGAAGGGCTACCAACCTCAATTTTATTAAATTTAAAAATAACTAATTTTTATTAATGAAATTGTTTATTTATAATTTAAATTGTTATTAAACTAAAAAATTAATACTTTTTTTGTAGGTGTTGGAATCGTTTTAATAACCGTAAGCGGAATAGCATGGAAATTAACCTCTCACGATTCCTCAACATGTCGATCCATGCTCGGTTTGGGATCCACCGAATCGGTTGATGCTTGCGCCCGACGTTTCGTGCCGCGATTACCCCCATCTTACGGCCGACCCCATCATCCATACGCAGCGATGATGTACCCAGAATTCCAATATCGCCCACCACCACCAAGTTACCAAGCTTCCATGCAAGAGTACCGCCTAAGACTTCTCCTTTTGGATCGGGGGCACACCCCTCAAATCCAAGCGGGGATTCAAAACGCGGTTTCGCCACCACCGACTTATCGGAGTCACGCTGGAAGTTTATTAAGGTAAATTTGATTAATTTTGTGGTTTAAAGCGATTTATTTAAATTTGTTTTGAATCTTATAGGGCTCCTTTATCAAGTAGAAGAGATGCGCAATCCGAATATAGTTGCCCCCCTTCGTATAGATCGCAAACGTCTTCATCAAATCGTCCAAATGGGGCTAATAACAACACTTTACCGCCATCTTCAGTATTACATAGTAGGGCGCAATCGTTGAGTTTATCCGAATCGAATCACGAATCGGTTAACGTTGTTCTTCATAACGCTGAGGAGGATATCGGGTTGGATAATATCACTTTGGACAGTTTGAAAATGGAACCAGAACCGGAATTGAATCCGTTAAAAATGTTATTGAAAGGGAGTACGAGTGATTTGGAAGGGAACAAAGATGGGAATTTGGTGACGATCGTGCAAACGAGCGATCAAAGCCCGGTTATTGTGACGGTTAGCGGAAGCTCGAATACGGAGGAGTTGAATTTGCAAACCACTGACATTCAATCAGAAATGCAAATTTTAGCCCATTTATAGCTAGAACCAAACAGTTTTTATTGTATTAATTTTTTTTAAGCGAAATCAATTAATGTTATGGGTAAATTAAATTAATACAATCAAAAACTGATTAAATTAACGATTAAAAGAGAGATTGTGAATACTTTTTTTTTGTAAATTCGTGTAAATAATTTATTGTAATAGTAAGTAGATAAATTGCGATTATTATTGTGTTTTTTCTCGTATTTTACCAACCACCAGTGTATATTTTAATGATTAATTCTTATTTCATCAAGTAGAATGGTAAATAAACTTTGTATATTTGAAATACTGTGCCTATACTAAGTAATAAATAAAAAAACTGAGATAATGTAGATATTGTTGTAATATACGCAAACAAATCATATTAAAGATTTTTTTTATAATAAATTAAAAAAATTATAAATGTTGTTTTATTTATATTAATTAAATTGGTAATTTACCTCAAAAATTTTGTTATTAATTTGGCGGGAAATATGAATTTATAATTTTTTCGGCAATATATTCTTAATTAATAATAATTTGAGTTAATTTAAACATAAAATTAATTGTTTATTAGGTGATTAAAAGAAATAAAAATAGTTTTTTGCAACAATTTTATGATTTATTCATGTAAATTATCATTTGTACAGATTTCTATTTTACCGACATATTTTACAGTTCCCTGTAATCGATAATTGTCAAAATAATAAATTTAATAATGTTAATAATAATAAAAATCATTAATTTTAATCCAAACGTATATTTCAGAATAAATCAACACATTTGTATATAAACGGTTCCAAAAAGAAAAAAAAAATAACGTAATTACAATTCACAAAACCGATTTTAAACTTAATGTATCACTGATGTTACAAAAAAAAGTGCGATTTTAACAATTGCAACCCCTTGCAATGAATATTATTAATAATCCAAAGCCCATTCGTTATCTTGGAGGAAGGCATCGACGACTTCTTTCATTGCAAAGTTTGGAATCAGTTGATCTTGTGTTAATTGTACTCTTGTAACCGGATCGAAATGGCCCACGCGCTAAAATTTAACACATTAAGCGCTGTGAAATGAATTAAAAGGGATTTTTTTACTTGTAAATGTTCTTCAATGTCTTTTTTTTCGTAAGTAATCCCACTGGGGGTTATAACCGGTTCTTGTAAGATTTCAAAACTAATTTTTCCACATAAATAATCTGGCACGTCGCGTTTCTATAAATCAAAAATAAATATAAAAAAGAAATTTAAAAAAATAATGATTAGACTTCACTCTTCGTTTTTCTTCAACTTTTGCAAAAAGAGTATTTAATTCTGTAAGATAATTGTCCTAAAACATAATTAATACATCAATTAAATTAATTGGAATAAATTAATAAATAAATTACACATTTTTCTTCAATTTCGTGAATATTCTCTTCTGTAAATGAATTATCTTCTTTAAGATTATTAATCAGTCTATCACGGTCTTCCACAAGTAACTTATTGAGATATGTTTGCAATTCAATCTCTTGAGCAATCCTTTTTTCCTCTTGTATTGTAAATCGTTTCTTCCTAGCCATGCGTAATAATGCCGCAATATCGTCACCGTAATTTAATTTCTGTTCTTTTGATAAATCGAAAGCTCTTTGTAAATGTTTAACCGCTTCGTCGTAATTTTCAGTTTCAAGGAGAGCTTGTCCCAGAAAAAAGTGTCCTTTTACCAGATTTTGATCCATATCTAACGCCCTGCGACAATCTGTACAAGCTTGATCGTATTTTAATAATTTTAAATAACATAATGCTCGATTTGTGAAGTAATGGGCAATATCTGGATTTTTAATCTAAAAAAAAAAATAATAAATAAAATTTTTTTTATTAACATGAAGTTAGCTTCAAATTTTGACATGAAGTGTCAAAACATGATTTTACTTAATATTGTTGATTTTAATTAATTAATTAATTATTAATAACTTACTATGGCTTTACTATAACAATTCACAGCATCTTCATATTTACGAAGACCAAAGAGTCGGTTTCCTTGTTCTTTGAGTTCTTTATCGGACAAATTAGCAGTTGAATACATGTATTTGCTCATTTTAACGAATTATTATTCTAAGTTAGTTTAGATGGCACACTTTAAGCACTGGATGTTTCTAAGATACTGTTAAACTATTTTTAGTTAACGGAGTAAACGTTGAAACTGTGATGGGTAATAATGTTATTCATCGTTTTATTTTTATTAGGTTCATTCCGTTTGATGATTTAACATAATTTGGGGGATTTTTTATCAAACTTTCAACTGAATTGTTGAGAGAAAACAATTTTTGCATTCACGACACGCACAAAATCAATGATGGGGAATTTTGTGTTTCTATTTTATTTAGGGGAATTTATTTTCCTTTGGAAGTGTTGGTATGAACGGACACGGTAAGTATTCTTTCAAAATGTCATTAATAGATGGAGCGATTTGAGTAATAATAATTAATTTAATATTTATTTTAATTTGTACTTAATTTCGATGTAAATAAATTATTATTAAGAAAATTAATTTTACCTAACCTGTAATGATAAAAAGACGATGAAACAGGAATTTAAACAATTATAATCATAACCTAAACTCAATTTTATATATTTTTTCTTCATTTAGTTATTGGAACTAAAAAGATGTTGAGAAAAGTCGTAATAATTATTTAAGTATAATCTTAACAATTAATCTTACCTGAATTTATTTAAAAAATCGTCTTTTCTTGAAAAATCCTTCGAAGAAATTTGATCTGACGTATTGACGTTTAATTTTCGTACCAACCTAAAATTTTGTTACAAAAAAAAAACGTAAAATTTATTAACTTAATTTAACAATATGAGAATATTTTGCTTAAAAAAAAATTCTTATAACCTAAAAGATTGATAAAACATACTTTACTAATAAAGTTGATAAATTTAAATGTAAATAAATTATTTTTAAAAGTATCCAACTCAATATACAGCTGACAGAACTAATTTATTATTAGAACTAAAAAGATATTGAGAAATCATAATAATTATTTAAATATACGATGAAGAATAAATTTAATCTTCCCTTAATTTATTTAAAAAATCGTTTTGTCTTAAAAAATCCTTCGAAGAAACTTCACTCGATCTGACGTTGACATATTCACGTTTAATATTCGTACCAACCTAAAGCGGGAAATTAAAAAAAGCGGGAAATTCAAAAAATTGAAATCAAATCAATCAATTTGACATACATTTTTATTTGAGATATTCATCTAACGATTTCTCTTAATAGGTAACCATGTGAAGACTGAGTTTCTCGTCGATAAATACTAGCGCATCTAAAAATACTATAATTTACACGGACTTTTTTTCCGTATTATTACAAAAACGGGCCGCATGTAATAAAAAAAATCTCGCGTAAACCTTTTTTTTTGATTTTTTGATTAACAAAAAACAACTTTCAACTTAGGAATTTGACTTTATCAAGAAGTTTTACTTTCAAAGAGAATTCATTTTTTGAAACGTCTTCGAAAGCATAACAAATAACAATTAATTAACTAGGACCTTAACAAAGATATGTCGATTTCTATTTTATCTTTTTTTTTACTTTTTTCGATTGTCCCCAAATCTTTATATTTTTTACATTCTCGTTTTAATCATTATAGGTCATAATCTTTTTTTTTTTATTAGCTTAATACTAAGCGACAAAGTCAAATTCTTTATTCATCTTAGGCCAGTTTAAAGAAAAACGATGAGTTCTTCTACATCTTAGATGTGTTTTTCTAGATTATACTTCTAGTTTTTTTTGTATAGACATTTTTTCGTTCTAGACATTTATTTATTTTATTTTTTTTAAGTCTGGCGTGATTATTTTCGTTATTATTTTTGGTTCACGTTCGTCATGTAAAAGAATAAAAAAGAACTAGGCTCTATATCATGTACAATAGCAAAAATCACGGTTTTTTTTCGCATCCACATTTACACGTTCAATAGTTTTTGAATATATTAATAAAATTGTTGTAAAAAAGTATTTATATGCAAAATTTAAATTTATACTTTCACACCAACGCCATCTCTTGTTGATTAGCTGTTTCAAATAATATTTAAATCAATTCGGTATTATCGACAAGGAACAATAACTATTAATATTTGTTAAATGTTATCTCAATACGAAACACAATATTTACTTAACAATTATTGACATTTCTAACGTATTAAGGGACATCTCAAACGTCAATAAGTCATTTTGTACTTTTGACATTTCCAACTTAATAAATGTCATTTCTTACATAAATGGTACTTTATACGATAAAATATTATTTCTTACTTTTTAATAGTTCTCCGTTGACAATCATCTTATATCTTCTTCGTTTTGTTTCTTAACCTTTCATTTTGTATGAATGTAAATAAACGGGTAACACAAAACTTCGTTTTAACCTAAAATTTTTGACAAGTTGATAAGTTAGATTTCTAATTAATCATAAATTGGATACATTCCTAAATCCCGCTGTCAATAAATTAATTTTACAACAATTTTATTAAATACTCATCTTATTCATATTTTTTTTGTATTTCTTTATTCTAGTAATAAATTTAGGACCCACTTTTTATTAGTTTTTTAAACTCCGACTCAGCCTTAGTAAAGTTATAGGTATTTTTTCGTTTACAGTAAAATCAGCTTATTTTTAAACGTTTCAGCTATTATTTTATTGGTTTTCGCGCAACACACAGTTTTATTCGCCTCAATTTTATTAAAAACTATGATTAACGAGTACTTAAATGTTTCCATTTTTATTTTTTCGTTAAACATTACATATACATTTTTCTCGTTAATTTCTTTACAGATTTCTTTAAACACTGATTATTCCATTTTTTGGTTTCTTGTATATATTCTTTTTTTTAGTATTTTTTGTTACCCTGTATTACATATAGTTACATCAGAAGCGGTTATTATTATTAATTAAATAGTTGCTATCTTTTTATCAATAAAGATCGGAGTCGTGGGTCCTTTTTTTAATTAATTAATTTATGAATTAGGATTCGTTAGGATTTTTCGTGCCAATTCCTTATTGTTTATTGTAAGTTGGGTTATGATTTATGATTTATTTTAAATCTTAATGACAACGTTTTTTTTTGAAACACATTTTTTGACTTTTTTTTGTTATCAATGAGATTTAAAATAATCAATTTAAAATAGCACCTAAAATACACCGTATTTTTATAAATACTTCTTATTTTTCCTATTTTTTTCCACCATCTAATTGTAAAGGGCTCAACAAAATCTCACTCACACCTTTATTTAACTGATTATTATTCTGTCTCACTCCTTTATTATTAACAATCTCATCATTTCTTCTTTCACCATCAACAGCACTTTCGTTCACGATAGCACCTGAATTCATCGTTGTTGTCACTAAATCAACAACAAGACAAGAAGCTTCATCGCATTCATCACTGTTATTAAATCTATTTTTATTATTCGTTTGAGTTGGTTGATGGACGATCGAAAATTGTTCTTCTTGCACTTGAATGACGTTTTTGGTCTTTTTCTCCGAGTGACGATTATTAATAATATTGTTATCGTCGGTTTCGCTGCCGCTCGATACGGATTCGATTTCGAATGTAGCTTCGAAATTTTGGAGTTCGATGAAGGAATTGTCGGGCGACGGTTGTCGATGGGTGACGCAATTGAATTCGGCGAGATCCGGTATGGAAATGAGTGGGATTTCGGGAGGCTTTTGTGTAGCGTGGGTGATGATTTCGTCTTCAACGTAAATTATCGGTTCCTTAAAAAAAATTATTTAAGATATATTATATTAAAACAAATTTTAATCATTTATATACAGTGTGTTAATTAATTATCGTACCTGAGTATGCAACCAATATCACAGTATTCAGTTGTCAATGTCAACTTTAATTTTATTATTATATTCGTAATCTTCATAAAAAATCCTTTAAAATGAGTCCAAACTCGATATATTTAACTTTAAAATTAATGGAGATACAATCACTTCCGGTTTGAAACGTCAACGTCAATTTTGACATATTTGTTATCTTCATTAAGAAACTTTTAAAATAAGTCCAAACGTGACGCACTTATCTCAAAAAACAAAAAAGTTGGAATAAAAAACGTTAAACCCGAAGTTAGCAACAATTTAATTTTTAAATATTAATACCAACCTTAATTTTTTATTATATTTTTGTTTTTGTAACAAAGATTAAGACATTTAATAAAAATTAAGAATGTCAAAGTGACATTGACATTTCAAACCGGAAGTTGCTTATATCTCGAGTAATATAATTAAACGTATCATGTTTGGACTCATTTTAAAGGATTTTTCACGACGATTACAAATATGTCAAAATTGACGTTGACATTCTTAACCGGAAGTTGACCATAACGTCATTAATATTGAAGATAAATATGTCGTGTTTGTACTCATTTTAAAGGATTTTTAATGAAGATTACAAATATGTCAAAATTGAGGTTGACATTTTAAACCTGAAGTTAGTTATCATATAATAGAAGTTTTATAACTGAAATTAATTTAGTGTTCGTCACTTTTCCGCACTCTTTTTATTTTTAACCGATCAGAACAGTGTTGAGATATATCGATTTTGATACCATAGATATAGATGATGTTGAGGATGTACAAGTGTGATATTCCAGGATATTAGGGACAATGCTGAGTGCTATCAAGGACAATGTTTACTGAACCTTACGTTGATGTTGATTTTGCCATAGGCAAGATGGAGGACGGCCAAGAACGATACTCATCGCTATTAGGAAAAATGTTGAAAGATATTTGAAATGATATTGGCGCATACAAGGGATGCTTAGAGATATTAAAAAATCCCATAGATGATGTTGAGGATGTCCAAGTGTGATATTCCAGGATATTCCAGAAAAGGTTGAGTGACCCAGGGAGACTAATAAATTGAAAGGGATGATGAGATCAATGGGGACATACTTTGAAAGCAAGTATTTGGAGGTGAACGTTGAAAAAAAAAATCTGCAATTATAGGAAACGAAAAGGCAAAAAAAGGGGATGGAAAGAGGGAGATGTGGATGAGGTAAGGAACTTTACGTACTTGGGTTTTGCCTTTCAAGCGGATAATGGGGTGGGAACTCATGTTAGGCAAAGAGTTAGAAAGACAAGTGGACTATTGCAGAAATATTGCAAGTAGGTCGAGCAAAGAGACTCCGGGACATACAGGGTGTTTCTGTGAACTAATTTAGAAGAATGAAATTTGACAGATAACTGTTGCTAATAAAATGGCAGTTTTTGACGATTTTTGTTTGCATCAGACAAGGGGAAGATGAGATAACAGAGGATGAGGTGGAGACAGTATTGGGGGGATTGAAGAAGGGAAAGGCACACGGAGAAGATTGGAGGTAAGAGAGATATTATAGATGGCGTTGAGCAAGGTATGGAAGAGAGAAGGGTTTCCGAAGAGGTAGATGACGGCGATAATAAGATAGAGAACTGGATCATGATGTACGGGGTGATGATATGAAGATGAAAGGAGCAAGGGCTCTTAGAGGATGTGCCTGGAGTCTTTACACCATCTACTGGTGGAAGTGTAGTGAGTTGAGGGAGGAGGTGATGGATTGGCGACACGTGTTGGGGGAGAGGACGGAGGGAAGAAGATGGATGGGGAAAGTGGTGCCAGCAAGGAGACGTAGGGAGACAGGAAGAGGCTGGGGAAAGGGGTAGGATTTAGATTAGTTATGGATAATGTTGTTCTTTTTTGTAATATTGTAATCTTCTGGAGACAATAAATTAGAACTTTCAATCAATCTGCAACATTTTATCCTAAAATTGTTAGTTTAATCACAAAAAAATAAAATAATGCACAGGTTCATTTGACATAATTCAAAGATTGGTTATTATTTATTTAGAAAAATCAAGTAGGCTGATGTCAAATGACGTTATAACGACAAATTATTATTCAGATTTTCTTCTAAATTCTTCCATACTGGATATATTAAATAAAACAATTTTTTTTCCTAACTTTAAAAGGTTGTAACTTACAGGGGAAGGAGTTTTGAACAAAAAATTACATGATTTTTATTGATAAATCATCCTTTAAAATTTTTCGCATCAATTTAGAAACACTCTGTATAGTGAGAAAGGAGTTGAAACTGACGAAGATAAGGTTGGAAGCGTTTTGGGAAGGTTTATGGGTGGTAATATAATACAACTTATTTTTATAGCCAAGCTGAATGAGCATATTTTGATTGAAAGGAGAAAAAACATTTTTTAATAAGAGTGCTCCTATTTCATTCAACGTTTAACTGCCACCAAAACGAGATATATAATGATGTAGTGTAGTGTTACACTATTAGTCCTGGTAACAATAGCCGTGTGTCAGTAAAAATTACATTCACTAACTTGTTTAGAACTAAGCTGGACATCGAAAATAAAGTTTTATAAAAAAATAAACTTACATTCATAGTACTAGTACTTGGTACAGCATGACTAGTACCTGCCGCAATCGAAACCTTTTTATGATTCGATTTTTGCCTCATCAACGACGCTTGTTCAACCGGAACGAAGTCTTTCCGTCGATCGCGTTTCTTCGGATTCCTATTATTCAACATACCGTGCGTCGCGCACGCATCTTTTTTTCTCGTCTTTTTCCGCCGTCGCAAACACGTCGAGGGACACGTGCATAACAACACGCGAATGACGCAACAAAGTAAACCGCATGCCATCAGGGTCGGTCCGATCAATCTTAATTCGACCGTTTTAAAACCTTTGTCGCCGGTTCCCACGAAGAAAATCACGCTCCCTATCGCCATCGTTCCCAAACCGACGTAAAGAAGCGCGTTTGCCGCAGCACTTTGTTGGTAGACGTTGAAAATGTCTTCTTCGTCGCTACTACCACCAAAACCAGTGTCGTGAATCTATAAAAAAAAAATTATTAAATTAATTAGTATTTAAGCAAGTATGCAACCAAATATGCAAATCGCGTATTGCAATACAGGTAGTGTGATATTGGTTGCATACTTTAGTATAAAATTTTTTTATTGTTATTTCTTACTCTGTTTCTTTTCATCCATCGGTGATGGGCTTCTGATTGTTTCAGGCGGTGTTGTTTGGCGTTTCCCGAGAGCGAACAGCGCCTTCGTTCCCTTTCCTGCCAAGCTGCCCTTCCCTGTGAACACTACACAGAAAAAAATTAACTAAATATAAACTAATTTTGGTTTAAACGAAAAAATCCGATTTGGGTATGTTATTAATTCTTAAAAACATTTACATTTTCTTCAAATAAAGTAAAATCTAGAAATCTCGTTGGGTGTTGAAGCCAGAAAAAAGTATTTTTGTCACCTTTTAGGTCATTTTTATTTATTGCTACCTCATACACGTTGTTAATATTTCACGCGTCTTGCATATGGATGCGAGTTTTCCCCGATATATTGCGTGACTTGGACCCGTTATGTGGCGTGCCAACCGTTGGAAATCCATGGAATACAAAAAAAGCTCTTCTTATCGGCTACGTCACGGCAAAACAACAACTACAAAAATATCTGTTGAACTAGAATAAAATTAAATCTGTATATAGTTTTTTTTATCAACTTTTAATACTTTGTTGTTGTTAAATACTTTTTTTTTTAGGTTACGATCATTATTTAGCCATTAAATAAAGGTGTTTTCTCGACCAGAACGCATAACGACGTTCCTCCCGATAATCAATAGTTGGATGAAGGGTTCGAGGTTGGAATTGTTCGCGGTAAATGCATTAGCAGTTCCGTTAAAGTGTCCCACAGGCTTCCTGTTCGAATTATTAACCGGTTTACCTACCTATTATTACTAAATTTGCTTCCGTGTATATTACAAAGTCCATTCCAACATCAATTTAGTTTTGCTTTCTTGTTGATTAACTTCGGTTCTAATTACATTAAAAATAATTTCAAAATTAAAACCAAATTAGGTTAAAATTCGAGAACGGGAAGTTTTAGAGTTCTGAAAACAACGTTGACCTTTAGCTTTGTTGCGGTTTTTCACGTTCCAACCTTAAACGTATCGATTCGTGGCTGTTTTTAAAGGTTAATATCATTAGGAGTTTATTATGTTATTTGCTAAATTATCTTTTTGAACAATAAATTGTAATAATTGAACCGCGTTTTTAAAAAATCTTGGTAATTTCTTTTAATCTCAACCCAAGATTAATTAAAGCAAAGATTATTTTAAAAAAGAATTTCAAGTCGATAAAAACTATTTACTTACTGAGTTTTAACTAAAAAGGATCAATTCGTGAAGAATAAACATAATAAAACAGTTAATAATTAGATGATTAATAATAAATTAATTAAAACTTGATTCTGTCAAAAAATCGAAATGATAGGAAGGGCTACCAACCTCAATTTTATCAAATTTAAAAATAACTAATTTTTAGGAAAATATTATTAATGAAATTATTAATTTATAATTTAAATTATTATTAAACTAAAAAATTGAAATGATAATTACATTAATAAAACCAAAAATTTTATTATTATATTCGTAATCTTCATAAAATAACCTTTAAAGTGAGTCTAAACTTGACGCATTTATCTCAAAAAACCAAAATGTTCGAACTTTCAACTTTTAATTTTGACATATTTGTCAACTTGATAAAAAATCCTTTAAAATGAGTCCAAACTAGACATATTTAACTTTAATTTCAATGCAGATACAATCACTTCCGGTTTGAGACGTCAACGTCAATTTTGACATATTTGTCATCTTTATTAAAAAACCTTTAAAATGAGTCCTAATGTATAGAATTAAATATTAATCAACAATAAATTTGGCTATTTAACTTAAGCTAAAAGAAAATTTCTAACGATAAAAAAATACATACATTACTTACCCAAGATCCTGGAGGATATTGTGGAAAAGGGGCGATATCCTTGGTGGCCACATGACTCGGTAATTCCGATCTGCGTCTAAATTTTTTTGACCTAAGACGCTGTTTCTCTCTGATTAACAACGCCGCCTGCATTCCTGCTGATACCGCCGTGCTCATATACAGAAAATCAACTTGGTAAACATTTAGCCACGTCTTGATCACCACATTTTTATTATTTTTTAGTACTTTTTCCAGCCATTTTGAAATATTTATATTTATAATTTTGATACTTTTGTAGGGTTTATTTTAATCAGAGTATGAAAATATAAATTTTCTTCTTCTACTTCTTCATTAATTTGTTTTTCTTTAAATCTTATTTAATAACTCGGTGTATAACATTTTTATTTTTATTTATTTCTTTTTGTTTTATAAGGTGTATAATAATTTTGATTCTCGTCGTTTCATTTCTTGTTGTAAACTAATATCTACGTGGACTTTCAATATTACAGAGTTATCTTTTGTAGTTATGATATGTTCCGTGATTTTTTCGATTCTAAAGAATAACGGTATATTGGTCATATTATAGGTGATGGCCCCACGTTGAATTAGTTTGTATCCCATTTTTATGTATTTTTTTTATTTTATTCTATCCTGGATCTAATCTCTTAATCATTTTTTATCTCACTCCCCAACTCACAGTGGTAGTACTTATGGTGATAATAAAACGACGTTTTTCGTAAATTCAATTTCTGTTTAAAACAAATTTTTTCTTTGTTAACATCAACAATCAAAAAAATAAATCCTTTTCGATACCTTTTTATTTGTAGGAAGCCTTTTAATTGGTTATACCCAACGATTAAAGTAAAAGTACCTTCATTTTTCAAATACAGTAAAACCTCGATATAAAAACCAAGTATTTTGTCAAAAAAGAGTTTCAAGTCGATAAAAATAATTTACTTACTGAGTTATATCGATTCGTGAAGAATAAACATAATGAAACATTTAATAATTAGATAATTAATAATAAATTAATTAAAACTTGATTCTGTCAAAAAATCGAAATGATAGGAAGGGCTACCAACCTCAATTTTATCAAATTTAAAAATAACTAATTTTTAGGGAAATATTATTAATGAAATTATTAATTTATAATTTGAATTGTTATTAAACTAACAAATTGAAGTAATAATTACATTAATAAAACCAAAAATCTTGGTAATTTCTTTTAATCTAAACCCAAGATTAATTAAAGCAAAGATTATTGTGGAAAAGAATTTCAAGTCGATAAAAACTATTTACTTACTGAGTTATAACTAAAAAGGATCGATTCGTGAAGAATAAACATAATAAAACACTTAATAATTAGATAATTAATAATAAATTAATTAAAACTTGACAAGAAACCACTTCTGTCAAAAAATCGAAATGATAGGAAGAGCTACCAACCTCAATTTTATCAAATTTAAAAATAACTAATTTTTATTGAAATATTATTAATGAAATTATTTATTTATAATTTAAATTGTTAAATTAATGTGTTATTGTTATTTTAACAAAGTGTCTTTTTAAATAAATATATTTGACGTCATTTTATATTTGCAAATTTGACAATATTTTCTTTAATACCTTTTTTCTGAAAATTTTATTAATATTATCATACAGTTTTTATATCATATCATAAACTAGAATCCTCAAGCTTTAATTTAACATATACATCATATCATTACCATTAGAAATAGAGATGATATGATTTTTTGAAAATCTTACGTCATTTTATATTTGCAAATATGACAGTCTTTTCTTTAATACCCTTTTTCAGGAAATTTTATTAATATTATCATATAGTTTTTATATCATATCATAAACTAGGATCTCCAAGCTTTAATTTAACATATACATCATACCATTACCATTAAAAATAGAGATGATATGATTTTTTGAAAATATGTCATTTTATATATGCAAATTTGACAGTGTTTTCTTTAATACCTTTTTTTCAGGAAATTTTATTAATATTATCATATAGTTTTTATATCATATCATAAACTAGAATCTCCAAGCTTTAATTTAACATATACATCATACCATTACCATTAAAAATAGAGATGATATGATTTTTTGAAAATATGTCATTTTATATATGCAAATTTGACAGTGTTTTCTTTAATACCTTTTTTTCAGGAAATTTTATTAATATTATCATATAGTTTTTATATCATATCATAAACTAGAATCTCCAAGCTTTAATTTAACATATACATCATATCATTACCATTAAAAATAGAGATGATATGATTTTTTGAAAATATGACGTCATTTTATATTTGCAAATTTGACAGTGTTTTCTTTAATACCTTTTTTCAGGAAATTTTATTAATATTATCATATAGTTTTTATATCATATCATAAACTACAATCTCCAAGCTTTAATTTAACATATACATCATATCATTACCATTAAAAATAGAGATGATACGATTTCTTGAAAATATGATGTCATTTTATATTTGCAAATTTGACAGTGTTTTCTTTAATACCTTTTTTCAGGAAATTTTTTAGGATTAATTAGGGTCTTATTATGTAGTGACAGTTTTAGTGTAAAACTAGAATTACCACTATACCTAGAACTAGAATCATTCGGGTTTAACCGTCTTAAGAGACGTGCGGCTAAACCCGAATGTTTCTAGTTCTAGGTCTAGTATTAGTTCTAATGCTAGTGTTAGTTAGTAATATCGAGGTTTTACTGTACATACATTATAAAAGAAAACTCGAACATGCAATTTAAACGGACGATTTTGAAATTGGGTCAGACGTTTACCAAGTCGGGGTTAAATAAGGCATGCGAGGTTTTAATAATTAATTCGCGGGGCACTTTGCGTCGTCGACTAGCTATAACTCGGTAACGCTGGCGAAAGCTCAAAGCTCGGACCCGGTTACGTCCTCGGAACTGAGTTATGGCAACGTATAAAGGCGCGACCGTTAAAACGAAACGAACGCAAATCTTTAGTTGGTCGAATTGTTAATTGGAAGTACACACAAAGTGGAAAATTTATTTAACGGAAAAGTTTTAACTCCCTTTTTTTATTCGAGTGTAAATTGTGTGCTTTGAAATGTGATAAACAACATTGACATGTCTCGAGGGTGTTCCAAAATAACATAACCAAATCGTTTTACTCATAATAAAAAAATGTTACCTCACTAAACGGATAATCCCAACTACCAAACGTCGATTTATCATACTCCGTATAATAAGTAGTTCCAACGTTATTCTCCCAAGCTTTCTCCTTAATTTCAAAGTTACAAATATGATTGCATCTATCCAAAACGTTCCCTCCACCACCACCCTCCGTGGTAACCTTCTCCATTTCCTCCACTTGCCGCACGAAACTGCATCTTCTCTCCAACGACGATTTGTCTCCTCCTTCCGGTATCGTAATCTGTGGTAATTGACTTTGAACCGAAGGTGAATGTGGCACCGGAACGTGATTTTGTTGAACTAACGTACACGGACTTAAAGGTTGTACTGAATCCTTTTGGTTTTGATGGTGATGATGATGATTTGGAACAACTGGGATACATATTGAAGGACTTTCCCGGATTCGAGCTCTCGATGGTTCTTTTAAATGATAATTCGACGTGCTGTGTCTTCGTTCGTGAGGCGCCGCTTGTGGTGGTTTTAACGCGTTTCGTTCAACTCGAGATAGTTTCGGAACGTTTTGGTCGGTGTAATTATGAAATTGTTTTGCTTGAGGTGGTTTTGGTATTAATTCAGTTGCCTTTTGACTCGCTTTTTGTAATTGGGCTTTTTTATTTTGTCTTTGACGTTGTCGTGCTTGACGACTTGCTAAACTTGCACCACCAGCTGCTGCGTACATTTTGAAATTTTTTTCTTTTTAACTTAGACTATATGATTCAACAATTATTATTAACAACTTTTTTTATTTCCTTAGTTGTCTTGAAGAAATTGTGCGTTTTTTATTTAAATATTGTATTTTTTTCTTCGTTTCTTTGTACTTTTTTTTTTATAAAAAGTGAAAATTTCACAACAATTTTCTTTTATTTATTCCTTTTTTATTATTTCGGAGAAATCGAGTTTAAATTTTGATTTAATTTTGATTATCCAGTTACGTTTTTAATTCTTCTCCCGTCCCAATTTTTTGCGCGCCCCGTTTTAAGTTTGATTTTGGCGCATTTCAACTTTACTGATTTGATTCCGGGCCAGGTCATCTTAATCTTCGAGTTTCTTCAAAAATACAAGCAACCGTCGATTTCATGGTTGTTATTATTTTGCTTCTTTTAAACGTTTTCAAAACGATTCCGACATCATCGCTTCTTCGCAACCGATTAAATCAAAATAAAATTTTTTCGATATTGAAATTCTTGGAAACATCTAAATATTAAAAAAAATGTTTTAATTTTAAATCTCATTCAAAATCGACCTTATACTTTGCAAGAATACGCAATAAGTAAAACAAAAATCGATGAATAAATAAAATCGATCGATTCAATAAGAACATTCCGAGACGGAAGTGAGATAACGAGAAAAAGATCTCGCAGAACGAACGAGGTGGTTAAAAAGATGTGGAAATTGCGTTTGGAAACTGAGCGATTCATTTCGCGAGGCGCTCGATGACCCAGTACACTTTGACATTCAACCTTTCTCGGTCATATTGCATCCCGAACTATTCCACAAGGGATTCAGAAAACCCTAAAGTACTCTTATTAATTTATTTTTTTTTCTTTTTGGAACGTAAAAGGAATTTATTAAGATCATCGTAATCTTCAAAATCCTTTTAATTGCTTTTTGCAAACATAAAAAGGTATTTAATTAATTATTAAAAAAACTGAAAGAAACTGAAAAGAGACTAATAACAGAAGAAAGAAATTGAATAAAAATTGGGAAAAGGACTGGATTGGGAAGACAGAGACTAGAAAAAGACCATAAAAGCAAAAAAGATACTAGACATAGAGGAAGACATACTGGAAAGAGACTATTAAGCTGATAAAAACAAGAAGAATTGTCGATCATTTCAAAAATTTATTTCTCAAAAACTAAAAGCGATTTTTCAAAACGGCTTGTTGCATTAAAAAGAGGATACTTTAATTAATAATTGGTGATATTTCCACAAGGATCCTTCAAGGAATCAATTTTATACCGAATTTTGAAAGTTATCGATGAAAATTGCAACATCGAAAATTTTATCGAAACTGCAATATTGTTTTCTCAAAAACTAAAAGTTATTTTTCAAAACGGGTTAGTTCATTGGAAAGAGGACACTTTTATTAACACTTTGGGAAATTTTCATACTCATATCCAAAAAAATCGATTTTATACGAATTTTTAAAACTTAATCGGCGAAAATTGCAAAATTCGAANAAAATTTGATAAGAAACCGTTTCTGTCAAAACATCGAAATGATAGGAAGGGCTGCCAACCCCAATTTTATCAAATTTAAAAATAACTAATTTTTAGGGAAATATTATTAATGAAATTGTTTATTTATAGTTTAAATTGTTATTAAACTAACAAATTGAAGTAATAATTACATTAATAAAACCAAAAATCTTGGTAATTTCTTTTAATCTAAACCCAAGATTAATTAAAGCAAAGATTATTGTGGAAAAGAATTTCAAGTCGATAAAAACTATTTACTTACTGAGTTATAACTAAAAAGGATCGATTCGTGAAGAATAAACATAATAAAACACTTAATAATTAGATAATTAATAATAAATTAATTAAAACTTGACAAGAAACCACTTCTGTCAAAAAATCGAAATGATAGGAAGAGCTACCAACCTCAATTTTATCAAATTTAAAAATAACTAATTTTTATTGAAATATTATTAATGAAATTATTTATTTATAATTTAAATTGTTAAATTAATGTGTTATTGTTATTTTAACAAAGTGTCTTTTTAAATAAATATATTTGACGTCATTTTATATTTGCAAATTTGACAATATTTTCTTTAATACCTTTTTTCTGAAAATTTTATTAATATTATCATACAGTTTTTATATCATATCATAAACTAGAATCCTCAAGCTTTAATTTAACATATACATCATATCATTACCATTAAAAATAGAGATGATATGATTTTTTGAAAATTTGACGTTATTTTGTTTTTGCAAATTTGACAGTGTTTTCTTTAGTACCGTTTTTCAGGAAATTTTATTAATATTATCATACAGTTTTTATATC